>JAOCPT020845235.1:0-15463 GCA_026546935.2 Palythoa grandiflora
ATACAACAAAAGGAGAAAATGTTTTTCTTTTTATTCGATTCAAAATAACCCAGTTAGAAAAAATTAACTGGTTAGAAAAAATAACTAACTAGTTAGAAAAAAATTAACTAGTTAGAAAAAAAATTAACTAGTTAAAAACGAAATTTAACTGAAACCAAAAATTAACTGCAACATATATATAACATGTTTTCTTAGATATATAAAAAAAATGTTTGCCTGGGTAAACTTGCCAAAGTGCTCAATGCCTTGGTATCGGCAGAGCTAAATAAATATAGACTATACTGAATTTAGGACACGAGTTCCATTTGATTCCATTTTAATCAGACAGAGCTGTTTCATACAGTGACCTGCACTCTTCAGTGATCACCCCGGAATAAATTTGCAAAGAATATACAACATACTAAGTTCTATCGATCTCAAGGTGAACCTATTTTACATTCCTTAACATGTTTTCTTATATATATTACTTTTTTTTTTTCATTCGTTTAGGACGTAAATGGGAAACCAGGTCTACTGCTACAAAATCATCAGGTTCTAAAGGTGAGTTTATTGATATTGCTTCTGAAACCATCAAAATAAGTAACAGTGTTCTCCCCAGGGTTATCTCATTAATATTCATGAACTGATTAATATTCATAAATGTTACGAATATTCAAAAATTTTTGGACAAAATAATTTATTTGAAGTGTTCAAATTTCAAAATTGAGACTATCATTTTTTCTGAACAATCATTTGCAGAAGAAAACCAATTCAAAGAACAACATTTAAAATGATGAACCTTCATAAAGAAAAGCCAACTTAGTCTTAGAGCAAAAGAGTCATTGTTTTCAATTTTATTTGACGGAAATTGAAAAAAATTAATTGATTATTTATATTTCTGCTCAAAGAACAGAGTGCATGGAAATTAAGTAGTGGTAGCCCGTCACAAATGCTGTCATCAGGGGAGAACATTGCAGGTTTTGAACATTAAACTGTACCTTGTTTCAAGTATTAATTTAAAACATAGTTTTACAAAATGCACCATAACATCACATATGCATTGTCCTTTTAAATTGTCAGATTCTAAAATCTGGCCCAATATTATATCAACAAAAATGACTAGAAAAGATTTATTGTTAAGAAATTTAATGTAAAAACAAGTAAAACTTCAATCTTTAATGTAATATCTAGTCACACAGATAGAATGTTGCCATATTTTTCAAACAAAAAGTTATTGACCCAGGAAAGTTGTTTTGTATAAGACTTTAGACGTGGGTTACACACTTAAACTAAGGTATTGCCTGTTTTCCATTTCTCTGCATGTTCTCCATTGTACTTGCTGTGCTTCCCAATGGTAAATTGTCTGTCTCCTAACAATCTGTGGCCCCACAAGGTAAGGCGTTAAGAAATCAAATACAAATACATGGCAGATTACAGTAGATAAGCAATATCAATCACTGAAAAGCTTAGTTAAAGAGCAAGATCATTGCAACATTAACGAGCTTTTCAGTAATAAAAAAGAAGGTTCTCCACTTTTTTCCAATATAACACCTACAAAGGGTAATATGGCTTGCTCTGCAATGCCAAATTCGATCTCAGTTAAAGATCCAGCCATTAAAACTAGTGAAGCATTGGCCAATGATTTACTTGGAAGTAATTCATCCACACAATCGCTCGTTTCGCAAGGAAATTTGTTATCAAAGCCACTTAGTGTCTTGTCACAATCTTCAGATCCAAGGTCTGCAGACCAACCTGGCCATGTGTGGCCTGAGAAAGGGTTTTCTTCCTCATGTTTAGCAGATAATGGTGGTATGCAGTCAGCATCTCTCAGTTCTCTTTCAGAGTTATCAACTGGTTCTGTTCCGTTTTCATCTCCCTTAACTTCAACAGCTAATCACCAAGATTTAAAAGAGACAAGTTTGTTATCAACTCCTCTTAGCCTCTTGTCACTGAATTCAGGTCACTCAAATACTAGCCAGTTTGGACCACGTTTTTCATTGGCTGCGCTTTCTGTTTCTCAAACGTCCGACCAGCAAAGGACACCATCAAGAACTCAGGGCTGTCTGTCACAGCTGTCTGCTGGATCTCCCCCTTGTACATCCAGTGCAGGTTCAACAGGAAGCTCCGTAGGTGTAAAGGAGTCTAAGCTACTAACTGCATCGCTTAGTAGCCTGATGCAGACAAGTAAGGATGCTATGGCACTAACTCAGGAGAAGCAGTTGACAATGAAGAAGAAAGAAACAATGGCCTCCTCTCCACTAGGAGCGTTTTCTCTTGCAGACCTTGCAAGATCACATAGCGGCACATCACCAAGTGAACCAGCTTTAGTGGGACCTGATGAAAATGAGATTGACAAAGTGAAAAGTCTGGGTGCTGTTCAAAGTGCTGGCCTTCCTTCTCTGGCAACCTTGGCTCAAGAACACAAAGGAAATACTAAAGTTAAACCGTCTTTTGACAATTTACTTCCAGTTACAGTAAGAAGCTTTTCAGACCATGTTGACAGGGGAGATTCCCAAGGACTAGAAGTTAAAGCTATGACCCTGGCAGACCTTGCACAAAAGCGTACTGATTCCAAGGACGATCCACATACTCTTGCCGACGGAACCGACATATCACAGCTGAATCCTCTTTCAAGTCTTGATATTGCGATTGATGTTACCAAGTCAAAAACTAGTGTTCTAAAAAGTTCTTCCTCTGTACAAACATATGAACCTGTTGCGTCGTTAAATGGATCTCAGAAAGCAAAGATGTCCACATCAGGCAATACTTTGTTAACACTTGCTGATATGGCTAGATCCAGTGATGAGTGTAGCAGTCCTTCGGCAACTCCTCTGTCACTCAGCAGCTTGAGTCAACATGGAAAGCAGAATTTTTTTAATTCTTCGTCTAAATCAGTGACGCGGGCTCACAAAGAAACAGGTCAAACAAACTTGGGTGCATCTGAAAAAGACAAACATGAGATGGATGAGGTTTTGTCAGGCGATTCTTTGCGGGGTTTTGCTGTAGAATTTCATGGTGAGATCCTAAAATCTGAAAAGCATGCTACAGACCAAAATGGAAACAAAGTCTCTAGTGGATTATCACCAACAGATGAAACAGTGCAAAGTGCCAAAACTGAAATTGCAGGGATGACTCTGCTTTCTGCTTGTCTTGGTTCTCTGTCTGTGTCTGAGCAACAGAAAGCATCGCGAAGTATTGTGTCCAGCAATGAAGATAGTTGTCTAGATACCCAACTCTTCTCACGAGGACAAAGGCCACTCAGGAAACCTGGTACTGGAAACGCCTTGGTAGCCAAGCCCAGTATGTTCGCATTAACCATCAGCTACACCTACAAGCTCCCAAGGAGCAAAAAAATGGAACTTCTTATACAAAAACCACTTCCAGCTTTTAATTATGGAGGAAATATTACAGCTTTTGATTTTGCAAGTCCTTCACCAGATGACCTAGTGTTTGAGAGACAGAAGAAAGCATTTATCAGAAAATGATTGCGGAGCATTGTGAACGATTTGTAACACACGAGAGCATTTTCATGGAATTATTTATAGCACTCAGAGCATTTTCATGACGTCATTTTTTTAGTTAACACATTAAAGCATTTTCAAGACGTCATTTATAATACATGAGAACTGATTTTCTGATGACGTCCTTTGTCTGCATGTACCCAAACCCTTTAATTTTTTTTCTTTTTCCCTTTTTAAATTTTAGCCATTTTCCTGATTTGCAGGAAAATAAAACTTCCTCAGAAATTCTGTTACTTGTATGTAATTGAAATAATCGTGTAAATATCCCATTATACACAGGCAAGGGACAGTGCAACTGGTGTAATCTATAAGTCTTTTGAATACATTTCCCCTAGTTAATTATTTAGTTAGGCAATGCATTTTGTAAAAAAAACTTTTATTTAAACTCCCAGTGTAATATCGGTGCCTGCTAATGTATATAGTAATAGTAATTATACCGTTTTTTTAACACATTTTATTTACTATAATTTTAGAGTAGATCAGATTTTGGAAATTTTAGGTGTCAGTTGAACTTTAGAAAAATATCAGGTACTCATTTTTTGTGACAGCCAGTAAGAGAAATGGATTTAATAATCAACCAACTTGACAAAGTGCGAAATAAATATTATATTTCAGTGTTAGTACTACTTTGATTCACTGGTGCCTTTCATCTTTTTGCGCTGACCAAGGACTGAGGCTTGAAAAGTCAGTTCCTGTCTATACCCCACAGTGAATCATACAACTTTGCCAAGTTTGAGTTGATACTGCTATTTAATAAAATGAGAAACTATCACAAGCTTATAAATAGGCGAATCTTTGTTTACATTATTTGCTTCATTAGCATACGTGCATCTCTTTCTAACTGAGTTTCAAATTAAGAAGTTCTGAATATTGAAAAAGCTCTGCAGTAGAAACTTCTTCTGAAAGAAATAACACCGCGGATAAGTTAAATACTGTTCTTGTGATGCGTTTTTGAATATTGGAAATTAAAGAATGTAAGAACTAATTAACGGTTTTGCCACCTAGTGGTTTTGCAATTTTTTTTGGACACCGATGTCATCTGTGAAACTGTATATACAAAACCAAATTTTGTTCACTAACCTCACTTTCTTTGCCTTTCTCATGTTTAAACTCAATTCCTTTTTATTTTGGTTCTTTCTCTACCTAAAGTTGTATGCAAATGAAGCAAAATGTAAACAATGACGTCAGAAAAGATTCGCCTATTAAATCAGCTTTGGGATTCATTTCGCTGTCAACTTTTTACAGTAAGCTTTTAACAAAGTTGTTGGAGTGTATTGGTTACAAAACTTAGCATACTATAGGAACAAACAAACAACAAATTTTATTTCCCACTTTTTTGAATTACAAAAAATTTAATACAGATAATCTAAAATGACATTGAGGGTTTTAGCACCCTGAAATAACTAAAAAGCTAAAATTACCAGGGTGCTAAACAATGTTTCTTTGTATTGGTTGGTATTCATGTTGCGTGCTGGGTCACGGTTACGATCTTTTGTTCATTTACATTTCAAAGACTTTTGATATCAAAGAAACAAAAGAAAGTCAGATCAAGTTTCCCGACCAGTCAACTCTACTAACTTTGGCTTTTAATTATTTAAATAGCATCAGTTCAACTCACATAATATACATGTAAATAGTTGGAATACCTGTTATGTAAATATCTAGAGTAACTGTAAAACAGTGTCAAGGATTTGCGAAACTGTTAAGACTAAGTGATATTTTAAAATAAAAACTGTCAAAAGAAAAAAAGAAAAATTGATAATGAATGAGAGTAGCTCGAAATACTTTGGATATACTTTGATGTGTTGATAAAAAATAAACTGATAATAAACACAAGATAAAGGTTTCCAGTCAGCGTGAAGTTAATATTGGATGATACTGAGACATCTGCGCTGGACGTAGAATGAGAATTTTCAGTAAGAATCCAGGAAGGTGGCAAAAGTTGAGGAAGAGCCACCAGATAGCAGACAACTCTCGCCAAAGTATCCGGAAGAGCTAAATATTCCGTGAACTTGATCGCTCCTAGAAAATTTAAAAATTTGAATCTCTTGGAATGTATTTTCCTACGTTTTGGAGCAAAAATTAAAGTATTTTGACTGAACACAGACATCTTTATACTCTGCGCATTCACATCACAATTTATTGGAAACAGTTACGACTTTTAGCCAAAACTGACCGCACCAGTACGAACCAATATCATCTCAGCTATGACATTTATGAAATTTTACCCTTATTTCTTACAGTTTTTCTAAAAAAGTACTAGGTGAATTCAGGCGGAGTAGCTTGCGAATTTCGTCTTCTACCGGTGCTTATTGAAAACCCTACGTATTATCAGCTGTGCGCCACTGACTCGGTGACATTGTAATCTCCATTGCAGGGTGGGTTGGAACTTAACGCTTGCTCGTTTGCCCAGGTCAAGTTTTTCTTGCTTGTGGGCAGGCAACTCATACTAGCCTCATCAGGAGTCTTTCAGTGATAAAATGTGATTATTTCTGTTACATTCACCTAAAGGACTGTCACCGTTTTTTTTTTTCTGAAAGTTGACAGATCAGAACTGTTGAAAATTGTAGCTAGTGAAACTGGCAGTATGTGTGAGCTTCTGAGTAAGTATGTTGGCTGCAGGCTTGCTATTTTTTAAAATGTTGGGATCGCGGAAATCTCTGTCTTGATTCGGCGCGCAAATTTATGATAATATTGAGTAACTATCGTTTCAAATTTTCAATTTATTGCTCTTCCGGTTAAAGCATATACTTTACTATCAGACTTCTTCATTGAACATAAAAAGCTAAAACCGGCTCGAACGCTTTTTTTACACGGAATGTTGGAAGGAATTACATAATAATTATTTAAGCCGTTGGAATCAAGTGCGTATATCATTTTTGTTGCAAGAGCAGAGAAATCTTTGTTGCTTTTCTTCCCAACGTGGCCTAAAAAAGCGAATCTCATTTAACTTAAGCAAGCAGTTTGTTTCAAAATGATATTCCCATAGGACAGTCGCTTGTTGGTGCATGTGGCGGTGTGAAAGAGGCAGTCCCCCTTCAGAATGTAACTTGCTTGTCTTCCCAACGTGACCTAAAAAAACGAATCTCATTTGGCGTAACCAAGCAGTTTGTTATGAAATGGTATTCCCATAGGACAGTCGCTTGTTGGTGCATGTGGCGGTGTGAAAGAGGCAGTCCCTCTTCAGAATGTAACTGCAGTTGCTCCTATTAGAAAAAGAGAAGCAGAACTCAAGGCTGTTCCTCCACGCAAGGTTTCATCTTCAAAGGACAAGCTAAAGGTTGGCTTTCCAACAGCCACATTGGGCAAGTCCACAGAGCAAAGGTACGTATGTAGCGCGCAAGGAGACGAAAATCTTTCTTAAAAGAGAAAAAGTTGATGAATTTTTCTTTATTGATGTATATTTATGTTGAAACTTCAAATAAAAGCTCATTGGTGTTATTCGTCTACATTGGTAGACTGAGCAACGAGTGTTGAAGACTAAAGGAAATTGTTCACTTTAGGAATAGACCAGTTTCCAATTCCAAGTTACCGCTGACTTCCTATGACACTGGATTCATTTGTACAGCCTTAGCCTCAACATCAAGTTAAATATTCCTAATTGCCAATGTAGTTTTACACTGTTTACAACTGCGTTTATTGTCGGAGGTGTGAGTTCTCGCTCTCTCTCACAAGTATTTTTGAATATTTAAAACCAAAACGAGTCTAAGGTTGTACAAATTGAATCCGTTGTTATTGTAGTCAGCGGCAACTGAAAATTCGAAACTGGTCTATTTAGAACTTGGGAAATTTAAAACGTAACTACAATTTCTATTTTCTAAAGAATAAACTTTTCGCAAGCAACCTTTGCAGTTTACTTTAAATGAAATGACTCTGAAAAAGGAAATAAACCCGAAAAAAGCATCGTATGATAGCCCTTCTTGTTGGCAACGTAGAAGGAGACTTATAAGGAGAGGCAGAGGATAAAGTACAGCTCGTTAGTTTCAGCATCAATTGTTAGTTTGTCATTACAGAGTAGTTTTGTGTTTTTATACAGTTCGCCCGAGAGACCAAGCAATGCAGAAAGCGATCCCTCCAAGTCCCCAGAGGTCATAAGGACGAAGGCTAAAGTTAAAGATCAAGTTAGTATCCGCAGCAGTAACTTTGTTTCGATTTAACGCAGGCATCAGTATCATCGACAAGAATCAATTTAACTGAGTAAGCTTTTCAGTTTCAGGAGCTGGAATTTTTTGAGGTTTTAAAAATCAGTTTAGTTATTCCTTCCTACACACGAGTCGTGATTCGTCATGTTTTATTTAAGTATAGTTTAGTTTTTTTTCAATGCTTTCCAGTCGCTCTTCTGTTGTAATGGCTTTTCAGTTTTGATAAAGTATATCATTACCTTAAGTAACATATGCATGTCATCTTTAGAGCAGCAAGCATAGTAATAATGACGATGATGATGACGATGATGATGATGATCATCATCATCATCAGCATCAGCATCATAGTATGGGTATTCCAGGCAGCCAACACCTTCCTATCTTTTTTTCTTAAAAATATTAAGCTGAAAACTTTTTCAAACATAAGGTGAATAAACTGCTGTAATAATAATGATGATGATATTTAATAAAAATGATAATGATAACCATGCTAATAATGGCACTTTCAAGGCAATCGTAGTGGTCATTGGTCATGATGATGTAGATGATGAAGATAATGAAGATAATGGTCATGGTAATAATCATGAAAACCAACAAAAGAAGATCTTCTGAAGTCCATTTAGGATTTATATTTGCCGATCTTTCCTAAGATCAAACGTGTAGCAGATAGAGATGAATCAAATAGATGTGAAATTGAAAGCAATTTCAATTGAGCTCTCAAGCTTAATTTTTTCTCAGAAGAAAAAACTTCTGAAACCCAAAGGGAATCGAACCAATGACCCTCTTATTTCCGGTCAGACGCTCTACCCACTGAGCTAGCAAGAGGAACTCACGTGTGGAACGGGTCACTGTACTCGGTTCTTGTAGATGTCCCGCTAAACATTGTAGCCCTGTGGGTAGAGTTTCTGACCAGTAATCAGAGGGTCGTGGGTTGAGACTCAGACAATTTTGTTTTGAGAAAAAGAAGCTTAAGAAGTCAAAATATTTTTTTTCATAGTCAATTCCTAAAGATGCAAGTTTTTCTGTCATTCAGTACATTTCAAATTAATAAAGAAAAACTGCGTTTTATTTCTTTTGTTTTTAGTTTGATAAGAAAGCAGAGTTGGAAAAGAGGGAGAAAGGAAAAGCGTTGCTCAACCTGGTTGTAATAGGTCTGTTAAAAAATATTTGATAAAGAAGCAATTAAAGTGTTACAATGTGTAAAGATATCAAATCTGTTCAATTTTGCTGGGTACAGTGGCACCTCGTTGATACAACTACAAACGGACCGAAAAAATTAATGGGGCAAAGTCATATTTCATGGCTGGTTTGTTTTAAATTATGCGTGTTTCAATTTATCTCTATCATACTTCAAAACAACTTAACGTTTTCACATTAACAATTTGGATTTGGCATATAACAGACACTTTCATAGTTATTTCAGTTGTTCAGTTTTGTATCTGCGCTTAAATGGTCGTATAACAAGGTTCAAAACAGCACAAAAAACTGTGGTATTCAAAAAAAGTGGTCGTTGGTCGATTACCGGGGTGGTTGCATTCATGGATGTTTTTATAAGAAAATGTATGGTTATTTTGCCGGGGCAAACAAAATGGTCGTCATAACGAGGTGGCCGTATTAGCGAGCAGGGCTCGAAAACACTCCCCTCCGTTCGTCCGGGGCAAGTAGAATTTGAGCTCGGCAAGCAAATGTCCATGGCACTTGCCCGACGGGCAAGCACCCAGCCAAAATACTTTTTAAATGAAATTGCAACGTCCTTTTTATGTGGGCAAGTGGCAAATTGGCTCAAGCAAGCAAACTTTGAGACTTGCTTGCCTAAATGGCAAGTTAAAACTCTTGCTTTTGTCGATCCCTGAGAAGGTTAGGCGAAAAAAAACTTGAAAACGTTTTACTTTTCAACATTTTTTCATGCACACAAATTTTGTTTTTAGATTATAGCTCGGTATGAGGCTAAATATGCAATCCTTCTCTTGCCGAGTCTTAAAGGGTCCGACTTTTATCAAATCTACATTTCGAGACAAAAAAATGAATGGCCACTTTGTAAGATGTCAACCAATGGTTTAGAAGTTGGGACATTCTTGGTTTATCTGAAACCGGGTTTAGCAGGATTCGACAGTATATAAATAAACATCTACGCTCTGTTATAAATTTCATTGCTTTTATTGAGATATAACATCCTTGATATCTTGGAATAACAGGTCACGTGGACGCAGGGAAAAGCACGTTGATGGGCCATCTCTTGTTTCTTCTTGGCGACGTTTCAAAAAAAGCAATGCATAAATATCCTTTTCGTTGTTTTATGAGTAAAAAGTAGTTTTAATCATAAAATAATTTCAAATCATTTTAGGCCAAAAATGGGGGAGTCAGGTTGGCTTAGCGGTCATCACTCACGCCTCTCACCTTTACGACCTATGATCGAATCCTGGGATTCGCATGTGGGTGAGGATTTGTCGAATTTTTCACGCCAAGATATGAGCTGTTGAGCAATTAAACATTAGTATCAGACTAGGAAAAATGTGCAACAACTTACTTCGCTGTTGACGTTAAATAAAGCTGAAATAAATTTATTTCATTTTGTTTCATATTATTTAGAAATCCTAACTGTATGACCACGTGTCCAACCGATAAATAAACCATAATATATAGTATTGAAGTTAGTAATTAATATAATTACTTCCGATTATAGCTTCAGCACGGACAAAAGTGGTCTTTTAACAACCACCATTTGGTGAGGGTGATAATTTATACAAACTAGCTCCGAACGCGTTTCCTGTCTCACTTCTTCCTCTTTCTCAATCTTTCTGTAATTAATTTGCAGCCACAGAGGAAATGTCACAATGGTGTTATAGTTACTTTTATCAATAACAATGAACATGGTCCGTACACTAACATATATTGGCGTTTTCTAACCCATCTCCAACAGAATAGCTTTAAAACATTTTGGGTCCAACATGATTCGAAATTTATCATAATGACATGTTGGATTTAAATCTGCATTTTTCAGGACTTTTTAAGCCAAAATGAGAAGCATAGGCATAGCAATAACATGTTAAACCTGCAATTTAATGCTCTGGCCACTACCGTTTTATAAAGACCAGTTTTATTCATACTGATGTTGTTATGATTATAATGTTTCTGCCTGCTCACGAAGCCTTAACAGTCTGAAAGTACGAGACGGAATCAAAGAAGGCAGGGAAAGCTTCATTTGCGTTTGCATGGGTTCTTGACGAGACTGGCGAGGAAAGAGAGCGGTAAGTATGATGTCACACTTTTGATTGACATCTATAGTATAGAGATAAACTTTTGCTATAGTTCAACCATAATGGCCTTTTTTACGTTTTGGAAAATTTTTCGCTCCTTCGCAATTGCCATTCTTTCAAGCACCTGTGTGTGTGATTGATATTCACTCAATGTAGCGTAATTATCTTGGTGTGGTAGTTTTCTGTAATTATTGTCTTCCTGTTCTCGATAGAGGCATTACAATGGATGTTGGTTTAACGAAGTTTGAAACTAAAACTAAAGTGATCACGTTAATGGATGCACCTGGGCACAAAGATTTCATTCCCAATATGATAACTGGAGCTGCTCAGGTAATTGTAAACTTAATTAAAAAGAGAAGAAAAGTTTTTGATGCTTTTAATAGCTTTTAATGGAGCAGTTAGGACTTCGGAATTAAAAATGACTGCTTATAACCTAGCTCGGCGGCGGACTGGTAGGTGCAATGTTGAGATTTTGGCCTTCAATCTGCAAGGTCCAGAGTTCAAACACTGGCAGTAGAATATAGTAATGAGATTCCACCTAAAAAAAGGTTCATTCTGCTCGCTACATACTACTACAGGCTATTAAACGTATGTGTGACCTTATTTCCGCCATAATTCACTCAGTTTACATCCTTGCAAGTTCTGTAAACTGAGTGTCAGCTTCTGCTGGGAGCTAACCTGCAGCGGATAAGTGCCCCGTCCAGAGGGAGTTAGTAGCTCTCATACACTTAACATTACAGAAACTGGAGATAATCACTGGCTTCAATTAGCTGATAGTCTCGTAAAAGAGAGTACTGTGACAACATTGATACACATAACGATTTGAATTGTAGTAGAAATAAGTAGATATATAATTAGATATTGCTCGAAGCTTGTAACAAAGATTTTAACATAATTGTGGATAATACGTGCGATAAAAATGACAATATTTTGTGATGTTTTGTTCAATAAGAACGTATTTTTAGATACTGTATATTTTTGAATATACCAAGCTCGCAAGGCCTCTAGGGAAGGGGATATTCCGAGAGCTCCCTAAAGGTCAGGAGTTAGTGATTGGATTTCACTTTGTTATCTTGTGTTTCTTCCAAGGCTGATGTGGCCATCCTCGTAGTTGACTTCACTTGTTATCTTGTGTTTCTTCCAAGGCTGATGTGGCCATCCTCGTAGTTGATGTCACTTGTTATCTTGTGTTTCTTCCAAGGCTGATGTGGCCATCCTTGTAGTTGATGTCACTTGTTATCTTGTGTTTCTTCCAAGGCTGATGTGGCCATCCTTGTAGTTGACGCCAGCACAGGCGAGTTCGAGGCAGGTTTCGAGGCAGGAGGACAGACTAGAGAGCATGCGCTGCTCGTGCGTTCGCTGGGCGTTACTCAGATGATTGTGGCTGTCAATAAGCTGGACAACGTTGGTTGGTCACAGGAGAGGTACGACTACATCGTGGGCAAAATGAAGGTTTTCCTCAAACAGGCTGGTTTCAAGGTTAGTCCACCATATTGCATGTTACATTAAGAGATTATTAACCGAGTACGAGGTCGGTATGGAAAAATATCAGACGGAGGTCGTGACAGGACCGAGCATATCGAGGTTCGTACAAGAAAGACTGAGGTCTAATATTTTTACATACAGACTGAGCAAGCGAGGTTAATAATTTGTTTATTAAATGACTTTTTTTTACTTCCAGTAATTTGTCCCATGCCAACGTCTACGGAAATCAGTGGAACTATTCAACAGTTTTAGGAAATCATCGGGAAGCTTCGGAAATGTTTAAAAACTGCTTCTTAGCATTTCTGCATTTTTAGATGTTTGGAGATTTTTGGAGATTTTCTAAAAACCTTCGGAAATCTTCGGAAGTACAATAAATCGTTTTTTGAGTAATTTTGCGAGTTTTGAAAATTTTCTGAAAATCAACATGCGGGAAACCGGTCCGATAACGCGCGTATACGGCCCGTAGAACAAATAAATATGCATTTTGACAGACCACGCTTGAACCAATCAGAGTGCAGTTAATTGCAAGGTCATTTAATAAATAAGCTTATCCACGGACATCGCTATAAATGGTTTGGGTTAGAAGAGAAAAATTCCTGTAAATAATGTAACAACGCACATTTTTACACGTATTTGAGCGTCGTGTTAAAACTGATTACCAGGATAGTCGATCAAATTAGCAAGTCTCTTTTAACATAAAATTACTTTCTCTTGCGAATCTTCGGTTACGTATGTACCGTTTTACTTCATGCATCTTGTCAGAAAATTTTATATTGTTTTACTATAACAGTTGTTTTTATTTTAGTTCAAACTTATTTTACCACAGGCGGATTCCGATGTGGTTTACCTGCCGTGCAGTGGACTGTCGGGGGAAAATCTTGCCAGTTCGCCGAAAGATTCCACGCTGAAGTCCTGGTACAAGGGTCCTTGCCTGGTCGACAGGATAGGTAACTCAAATCTTCAAGACACTTAATAATACCCTCAAACCATCCTTAGTCACTAGATAAATTTGCCATAAACCGCGGAAATGGTGGTTGAGAAAACCCAATTTCAAACAGTTGATGGGCCTGGTTTCGTCTTAACGTTAGAGCCTGGAGTCCCTCTACGGTCAGGGTTCTTACAGAATCAGAAAAACTGGAAATCAAGAATATATCTTGAAAGTCTGGAAAAAGTCAGAAAATAGAGCAGATGTCAGGGAAAAGTCTGGATTTTCTGGGTTTAAAGTCAAGCAGTAGAAACACCCATTGACTTTTACTAAACTAATTCTCCAGAGATCTGGACGATCTGCATTTAAAGAAGAATTCCAATGTATTAATTTTTTAGTCTGGAAAATTGGAGAAAACATCTTAAAACGTCGTGAACTTTGCTTTGAAAGATCTGTTCGTAACCTGTACAGTTATGTTTACATACGTAAAGAACGAGGGAAGAGAGGATCTTTCTTTGACTGACATATTGACATTAAGAATAATGGTGGGAGTGGGAGTCCTTTCACTGATAAAGAGATTTGAATAATTTATCCTTTACCTATAATGAAATATTAAAGCCCCGAGTTTGAAACCATATTTGAAGCAAATGATTGAAAAATGGCTGGAAACTTGCATCGCAAAATTAGTGACACAGTAATATAAGCAATGTGATTGGTTCACAGTGTTTACACAGTAATACAAGCAATGTGATTGGTTCAAAGTGTTTACACAGTAATACAAGCAATGTGATTGGTTCAAAGTGTTTACACATTAATACAAGCAATGTGATTGGTTCAAAGTGTTTACACAGTAATGCAAGCAATGTGACTGGTTCAAAGTGTTTACACATTAATACAAGCAATGTGATTGGTTCAAAGTGTTTACACAGTAATACAAGCAATGTGATTGGTTCAAAGTGTTTATATCGACCTTTTTCTCTGACAACAGAAAGAGCAAAGTTCTAGCTTAGTTTCTTTTTTCGTTATCTTTAATTTTTCAGTTTTCTGCTCTCACAACTAGTGATTCAGTTTCGAAATATTAATTATCATAAACTGTAGGAAAAACTATTCAGTGCCATGCACGGAAATGGCATAGAGTTTAATTATTATTTTAATACACAATTAATAGTCAATAATTATAGAATGCACAACGAAACAATATTGGTATTTTAAAGATAATTCTTTAGAAGAGAATGCGTTACAATGCACTTGAAAACCAAATTATTCCAGTGGTAAAAAACTTACCATTTTTATCACTATCCCTCCAGGCGGTTTTCAATAACTGACTGTGTAAACCTTTGTTTTAGACCAATTTAAGCAGCCCCAACGCCCACTGGAGAAACCTTTTCGCTTCTGTGTGTCTGATGTCTACAAAGGTAAGCGGTAAAACAGTATAGTTATTTTTGCACACCCGGTGTTTGTATTGTTTGGACAGCTAGCTTAGTTTGATATTTGAGTAAAAAGCAACATACAAGTGTTAAAAAAAGAAGGAAAAATTTAAGACCTATATTTAGCTTTTTTTCAATAATTATGTATTTATTTAGCGAATGTCTCGCCTAAGCTAAGTAGTAGTTAAAATTTAAATGAACATCCAATCAGAATTCGCCATTTTAAACTATGCGCACGTGATATCGTGGGAAACTAAAATATATCTAGCGGTCAGAAGAAAGATTGTTTGAGTCTTCAAGCCAAGTAGTTCTTATATCATAAAGCGAATTTGGACTAATAAATTGCTACCGAAGTTATTTTTAAGCCGTTTAGAAAACGAAGCGAAACTAATGCAAACCGTTGACAATACAAATCCAATTGTTCACTTCCGATTATTGCATGTAAAGCTCGGTTTCCATATAATCGCTCCCGTCGCTACTGTCGCTCCCGTCGCGACCAAAATTATTTAGCGACAGTAGCGATTATATGGAAACCTAAGTGTTCGCGACAATAGCGACGGGAGCGATAGTAGCGATTGCAATCGCTGGAATCGCTCATGTTCTATCTCGGCGATTGTAGCGATTGGAGTTTCGCGACGGGAGCGATAGGAGCGACGGGAGCGATATATGGAAACCTGGAGTTCGAATTTAGTTGCGATAGTAGCGATTGAATGCATCCCAGAAACCA
>JAOCPT020845897.1:0-15463 GCA_026546935.2 Palythoa grandiflora
TTTCCATGAAGAAAACCTTTATGTTCTACACATTCTTTTTTCTTCCACTGTCTTAATCTATAACTGCTATTTCGACATCCAACAACGGCACAATTTCCACTCACCATGATATCAACTCACTCGAAGCAAAGGATAAACTCTCAAAGACTTATGTAGCAACAATTATATTTCCACTCAGATAAAAAAAACATACAGTATAAAAGAAAGAACGCAGTTATATCTCTCCGCTTCAAACGTAAACAGATCACACAAACTGCGCCGCGAACAAGCCCCACGAGCAATTTTACACCCCAAAACTCGACCCAGTGCCCAGAGAAAACACCAGACCGCGGTCCGTGAAAGTGGTGTATTCATAAAATTATTTGGGCTGCCTGTGATGTGTATTGTACCCAGGTCCTCTGTGCTAAAGTTTGACCAAAAAATGGCGGACGCTTTGAGGATTTTGATTTTCACGTTCTTGTTATATTGTAGCGTCTGCCACAGCGCAGTGAATGATCACCTTCGTCTTATTGTTCTGTCCAGCAACAAATTCGCTGTGAACCTGCATTCTGTTTTGCGTAAGCAAGAAGGGTTGAAAAATGATAACATTTTCTTTTCTCCATCGAGTCTCTCCGTGGCGTTTGGGATGACTTATATGGGCTCCAGAAAAAGAACAAAAGCTCAAATCTCCAAAGCGTTTTACTGGGAAGGTTTAGACGAGAGGGAGATCCATTCTGCGTTTAAGACATTTCATGAAGCAATTCATTCGTCAGATCGCAATGACATTCAATTGAGAATGGTTAATCGAATTTGGGGACACCACGAACTAGATGGCACTACAGAGTTTTCGGAGGGTACTCGGGAATTTTATAACGCAGGAATGTCAAAAGCTGACTTTGTTCGCCGTCCAGAAGATGCGAGAGTTGACGTAAATGAGTGGGTTGAGAAAAATACAGGAGGTATATAAATTCTAGCATAGTCACATGAGAGTTTTTAAATGTATGGGCCACAGGCCCGGGGGGGGGAGGTAGGAGGGAAAAGAAGGCCCTAGTCCCCACATTTCGTGGTCCCTGTACCCACCACTAAAGACCTGGCCACTGTTGCTCAACCCTTAAAAGCTACAGCAATGACTGGCATCACTGGAAGTATTTTGTTTTCACACTGATTCAAAAGCATTACAAAACAATTTACCTGTCTGTTATTTAAATTTTATAATCTCAAAAAAAAAACACATGGGGAGAATATTTCCCATTCAAACTTTAATTTGATATTTTACATTTTAGTTTTAAATAAAGATGTTTGATAAGTATTTACTGAGATGTACGATACTTACTTTCCTAAAAATGATGAATCTTTCAAGCAGATCTACATAGCAAATAAAAACCAAGTATTAAAGTTATGTTCTGAATCTTGTGCCTTCACATTAATTTTGCCCTTGCAATATAGAAACTTAATGAAAACTGAATAACACTCAGCACATAATAAAATTATGTTCTTAAAAAATATGGATGAACTGTGTATATAAAAAGCTGTAACATAAGTTGCCCTATTAAACCTAAAGAAGACTGGTAATGGCCCATGTGTAAATCATCTCCACATCTCTTTTTCAAGCTGTAAGGTCAGTTTTTGCAAGTCTTTTTAGACAAAAATGTAGTTTTTATAAAAAAAACATAAAAGGCATAATCATTATCATCAGACATTATAATAATTATAATTTTAATAATTATTATAATATATTAATTTAGGGTGATCAGTAAATAGAGGATTTTACATGGTGGCGTGAACATATGAAGTTTATCTTCGAGTGGAAAACATATTTCATGAGTGAGCGCAGCGAAGGAGTGAAGTCTTTTTTCCATGAGAAGATAAACTTCATATTTTCAAGCCAACATGTAATATTTTTCTTTTTATTACATAGATATGAGTGTTTTATCTCCAAGGGGCCATGTTATTTTCTTTTTATTAAATAAATATAAAATCTTCATAGTCAGGTAAAGCCTACGTCTTCGGAAAATCTTAAGAAATCATCAATTGGAACTATCCAATAGTTTCCGAAAATCTACAGGAAGCTTTGTAAATATTTAAAAACCATTTCTTACGCATTTTTTTGGATTTTTAAAAATTTTCGGAAAATCTTCAGAAATCTTTGCCAGTGTTCGAAAATCTTCGGAAATTTTTGGAAGTACTTTAAAATCTGTTTTTAAATAATTTTGCAAGTTTTAAAAATTTTCGGAAAATCTTTGGAAATTCTCGGCAGTGTTCGGACATCTTCAGAAATTTTCTGAAAATTTCGGAAGTACTTTAAAATTTGTTTTTAAGTAATTTTGCGAGTTTTGAAAATTTTTGGAAAAACAAAGGAATGACATCAGCGATATCTTCACTAGTGTATGAGTGGTGTATTTCCAGTAAAACACTCATATCTATGTAATAAAAAATAATTATGAAACACGTGTGTGACAAAGAACTCTGAAAAAACAAGCTCTTGATGGAAATCAAACCCTCAACCTTCTGTACTAGTAGGATGCTCTACCACTGAGCCATGGGAACTTATATGAAAAGCAAGGTCATTAAATTGGGCTATGGCACAGTCACTGAACAACACTCTGTCAATTTCAGTAAAGTATCCAAATCGTCTTCACTCACACTTCGAAACCTTGAAGGAGTAGCCGCCATTTTGTTGACAATCGCTACTCACTATATATCACCAAATATATAGTGAGTAGGGTAGCCAATCAGAGAACAGCATTGGTAATATAACGCTAGTAGATTTATACTAAATTGGATTATAGCGTTCTTTTTGTCTGATTTGTTGCATGTTCCCAATTCTGTAGGTACTGGACATGTACAGAAAGGAAGGATTCTCTTTTTTACTGAATGCATTCAATGTTCCAAAGTATCTGGAGGACCTTACTGGGCTCACTGCTATGTTACAAGATAGTCTCGTGACTGAGGTATGTTGTGTTACACGAGTGTCTCGTGACTGAGGTTGTTGTGTTACAAGATATTCTCATGACTAAAGTACGTTGTGTTACTCGAGTATCTCGTGACTGAGGTTTGTTGTGTTACAAGATAGTCTCGTGACTGAGTTATATTGTGTTACACGAATATCTCGTGACAGAGGTTTTGTTGTGTTACAAGATAGTCTCGTGATTTAAGTATGTTGTCTCACACGAGTACTTCGTGACTGAGATTTCATTGTTGTGTTACAAGATAGTCTCGTGACAGAAGTGTGCTGTGTTACACGAGTAACTCGTGACAGAGGTTTTGTTGTGTTACGATATCGTCTCGTGACTGATGTATGTTGTATTACACGAATGTCTCTTAGACTAAGAACAGTCCCTATTTTTCCTCTTTCGTTCGATAACGGGCTGGTAAACGCGCGAAAACTGAGGCGAGGACAAAAAAAGGCAACGGGGTGGGGTGGGAGAGAGAGAGAGAAAAATAGGGACTACAGACAGGTCACTCAAAAAAATCTGCCGCCCACTTGTCACGGCTCGTTTGTGAATCAAATTTTAAATTCATCGCAGTGTTTGAAAAGTAAGTGTCAAGTATTGCAACTACTCAAAAACGGTGCAGTTCTGAAAGATTATGTCAATCATCTAAAAATTTCTGCCCGCTTCTGCAAATACAAATTTTCTACGTTTTACAGTGAATGAAAAACAAAGCAGAATATCGACAGAAAATCTGTTTGCAGAACCGAAGAGAACAAATATTGTCAAAAGCAAACTTGTGGACCTTTAAGATAGATATGTCTTTTCCACGAATTCGTCGACAAATACACATTATATTTTCAGTATATCGATAGTTTGACACTCGTTCGAACTGATTTCGCTATAAATCTGTTTTGATCTATTTTTAAGTCCAAACTTCAAGATCAAAGTTACAGCGGCTTTTCCATCAAAACAAAAAACTTCAATGAAAATAATTGTTTGCAACGGCTTAATCACACACACACATCACATAATCTTTATTTTAACTCGAATTTGTTATAGCGTATCTAATGCTAATTTCTCCGAGTAGTACAATAAAAACAAATAAAAAGAATATTACTCACTAATTTACATTCATAATTCAAACTTAAGATTTTTGATTTTTTATTTAAAAGACAGGATAGTAGGTTCTGTTCTTACACTTTCAGGGAGGGAATTCCAGTTTTTAGCTGCAAAATATTTAATATTTAACAACTGTCAGAACAACGAAACCAATAATAGAAAAATTGTTCTTGTTTTTAATTCATACTTAACTTTAAGCACGACAATCCCCATTCGGCGAAATAAATAGAGTTTGTAAACTTACTTCACAAACTGCTGTCACTCCAGTCAACAAGTTAATACGCAACTTTTTTTTTTTTACAAAACAGTCCGTTGAAACCACGTCGAGCCAAGATTTAAGAAACGTCTTTTGATGTATACAATGAAATCTGTTTTAATACAGACCGTTGATTTTCGGGCGACTGAACAGACTCCGACTATGACAGGAAAGCGTAATTTGTTTGTAAACTTTCGAGCAGAAATTCTTTCGTAGAATATATAACTGATGAAAAGAGTTCTTTAACACTTGAGTTTTACTCTGCGAACCATTTCAAAACTGTTTATAGACCAAACAACCAAATGATGCAACGTTTTGACAGCACACCAACCAATCAGTTTGCTGCGTTGCCTGGCGAACGCACAGATGTTTTTTGAGTGAGCTGTCTGTAGTCCCTATTTTTCTCTCTCTCCCACCCCTAACCCCTTGCATGTTATTTTTTGTCCTTGCCTCAGTTTTCACGCGTTTATTACTCCGCTATCTTTATTTACCGGCTTAAGACAAACTAAAGAGGAAAAAATAGGGACTGCTCGTAGTCTACAAGGGTAACTATATTTAAGACAAATGCAACCACCTGGTTACAGGAGTCATTTTAACAATAGAATTGCTGTTTTCACCAACTGAAGGTAAAGGTGATCAATAAAACTTTTTATGGTTTATTCTGATATATTTAGGTAGAACCCTTATTATTAATTTTAAACTATGTAAAACCACTGTCTGTAACTTAATAATGGATTGTATAGTAAGGGTTCTTAGTATCATTTTTAATGTACTTCAGTACACCAGCTTACAGGCTCACTATTGATAATTTACCAGTGAAAGTGCTTTTAACAGAAGAGTTGAAGGAATTTTTGTTGTGTTTGAATGAATTCATGGTAGTGTGAGAGGCACTTTCAAATGCTCACTATGAAAACAGACTGATAATAATGATACTTCACTATATACTGTACATAAAGGCCCTGTTACACCACACAATTTTCTCAGCAACTTGCCTCACAATGCTTGAAAATGTAGCGTTACAAGTTGCCAAGATTTGGATTTTTGGCCATACCCAGATCTCCTCTTAACCCTTTAAGCTCCAAGAATGACAAATAACGTGTTGTTAAATTCTCCCAACTGAGTTCCATACTTCCTATATAAGCAATTGGGAGACTTTGGCATTTCAACTTCCACAGCTTATTTCACTTGAATTCCTTGCTTCTCATTACCAGTTCTATTGTTTTGTTTGAGTTATGTAAGGAGAAGTTGGAGGTTGATAAATTGCCTGGGGCTGTAAGGATTAAAATTCAGGTTGTATGAAAACACATTCCTCTGGATCCCTTCACAGGGGCAACTTACACCTTTGAAAAAAAATTGTGCACTGTTGTGTTTGTCAATAAATAAGATAGTGCCATTCATAGATAATTCATCTTTTCTCTTAGGTTTTGATACCTGCCTAGAATGTTAAAGTTTAATGAAATGTAATATGTCAAAAGAATGTTGGCTCAATTCTGTTGGGGAATGCATATTCACGGAGCACCCCCTTCCCTCTGCGTACTGGTGTAGTGGCTTAAAGTTGACCAGATTTTGAAAGTACAGATCAAAGCTGATTGACACTAACCCACTCAGAGGTTTAAAATTTCAACCCACATTCTTGTTTCCAACTTACTTTACAGAGACTGATTTCATCTATAGTTAAGAATTGTATTTTTTGAAAAATCTGGACAACATTTTACTGTTCATATGAAACCCATAAATCTTTCCATAGAAAAGAAATTGCTGTTTCAATTTTGGCTTATCCCAGGGTTAAAGACCCCTCAGCTGATGAGGCAGCCAAAGAGAAGACCCCTCAGCTGATGACCCTTCAGCTGATGAGGCAGCCAAGGGGAAGAGCCCTCACATGATGAGGCAGCCTAAGGGAAGACCCCTCAGCTGATAAGGCAGCAAAGGGGACAACCCTCAGCTGATTAGGCAGCCAAGGAGAAGACCCCTCAGCTGATAAGGCAGCCAAGAGGAAGACCCTCAGCTGATTAGGCAGCCAAGGAGAAGACCCCTCATCTAATGAGGCAGCCTAGGGGAAGACCCCTCAGCTGACGAGGCAGCCAAGGGGAAGACTCCTCACGTAATGAGTCAGCCAAGGAGAAGACCCCTTAGCTGATGAGGCAGCTGATGAGGCAGCCAAGGAAAAGACCCCTCGGCTGATAAGGCAGCAAAAGGGAAGACCCTCAGCTGAAGAGGCAGCTAAGGGAAAGACCCTCAGCTGATAAGGCAGCAAAGAGGAAGACCCATCAGCTGATGAGGCAACCAAGGGGAAGACTCCTCAGGTAATGAGTCAGCCTTGGAGAAGACCCCTCAGCTGATGAGGCAACTGATGAGGCAGCAAAGGGGAAGACCCTCAGTTCATGAAGCAGCCAAGGGGAAGCTCTTCAGCTGATGAGGCAGCCAAGGGGAAGGTCCCTCAGCTGTTAAGGCGGCCAAAGAAAAGACCCTTCAGCTGATGAGGCAGCCCTCACATGATGAGGCAGCCTAAGGGAAGACCCCTCAGCTGACAAGGCAGCCAAGGGGAAGACCCCTCAGCTGATAAGGCAGCAAAGGGGACGACCCTCAGCTGATTAGGCAGCCAAGGAGAAGACCCCTCAGCTGATAAGGCAGCCAAGGGGAAGACCCTCAGCTGATTAGGCAGCCAAGGAGAAGACCCCTCAGCTGATGAGGCAGCCTAGGGTAAGACCCCTCAGCTGACAAGGCAGCCAAGGGGAAGACCCCTCAGCTGATAAGGCAGCAAAGGGGAAGACCCCTCAGCTGATGAGGCAGCCAAGGAGAAGACCCCTCCGCTGATAAAGCAGCAAAGGGGAAGACACCTCAGCTGAAGAGGCAGCTAAGGGGAAGACCCTCAGCTGATAAGGCAGCAAAGGGGACTTACCCTCATCAGCTGATGAGGCAGCCAAGGGGAAGACCCTCGGTTGATGAGGTAGCCAAGGGGAAGACCCCTCAGCTGATGAGGCAGCCAAGGGGAAGACTCCTCAGCTGATGAGGCAGCCAAGGGGAAAACCCCTCAGCTGATGAGGCAGCCTAGTGGAAGACCCCTCAGCTGACAAGGTAGCCAAGGGGGAAAGACCCGCCAGCTGATGAGGCGGCCAAGCGGAAGACCCTCAGTTGATCAGGCAGCCAAGGGGAAGACCCCTCAGCTGATGAGGCAGCCTAGGGGAAGACCCCACAGCTGATGAGGCAGTCAAGGGGAAGACCCCACAGGTGATGAGGCAGCCAATTGGAAGACCCCTCAACTGATGAGGCAGCAGAGTATTGTCCAGATGTTTTGAGTGCAGGCAGAAAAGTTCTCGATTGCAGGGTTATGTACTAATCCAACAATATGAAAGACATGTGAGCAAATCACAGTAAAAGTTTTTGGGAGTGTAATATGAGGTAACAATAGAAAACACCTTATGTTTTGTTGTGATAATTGATGCAACTCAGCTTACAATGATTTTGATCTCAGCCTCATTTTACATCTCCTGCTGTTTTTTTTTTTCATGTGCTAAGCCCCTCATGGAAAGTACTGAGGCAAGCCAGTTGTTTATTTTGTATTACTTTACTCTTTTGTCAGGAGCAACATTTTCTGTTTGTATTAATTAGCAAAAGTCTGTAATAGCAAGGTGCTTGCAACGAAATAGTTACTGTGTTTTGTGCTTGTTGCCATGCTTAAGCTGTGGATATACGCTGCAATTTTTCTTGCACTCGCAATACAGTTTCAAAACTTTGTTGCAGTGAAAGATTGCAGCATGTATCATATACGCTGCAATTTTCAGTTTCGCTATTTTTAGGCGTGCAATCTTAAAAATGTTGCAGAGAAAAGTTCAAACTTTTTGATTTCCTGCAATGATTTTTTTCGTTGTGAGATATCGTTGCAGTCAAAGTCATGGGCATGATACACGCTGCAACTTTGCCTCACGCTGGCAACGCAACAAAAAATAAGAGATTGCACTGCGAGCATGAGAAAAAATTGCAGTGTTTATCCACAGCTTTTGCAAGAGCTACAACTAATCGTATTCAATATGTAGAATTTCGTTGTATTTCAGTGAAGGCTATAGTATGAACTTTACTCTACTTTAAAACAAATGCTTCCAAAACACTGAAATTTCAAAAGTGCAATTTAAGTAAGCTTACAATTTTGTACATGCATTATCATCCCAAACATTCAAGACTTAACCAAGCTTTGCATTTCTAATCATTCAGTACTTTTTTCAACAGGATACTTTTCACGTTGACAAACAGACAGTGGCAATTAAGATTTTAAACTCAAGTTTTTGGAATCTTGGTGCGCAGGTAAACAGAATTACTTACATATTGTGATGAATTCAAATTTGTGTTTAAATCCATTTCTTCAGGAAAGACCAAAATAATTAATACTGAAAAAGAAGTGGCCTGTTAAATATTTTACAGCTAGCATTCATTTTTTCTTGCTCTTGCGAGTTTTATTCTTCACTTGATCAACATGATAATTATATATTTAAACCGTTTACTGCGGTTGAAAATTCCAGTTGATACTTTGTAAAAATAAAATAATTAGTACCTGTGTTTTCATTGCTACTGTATGTGGCTTTTTGCGTTTCTTTATAATAATGATATCTAGAAGGTTTATTTGAAGTTTGGTTTTGTGCTGCCATCAATCAAAACCTCGTTATTTATTATTTATTTTGTTATTGTCTTAAAAATATTTGCAAAATATTATTGTCAATTTAGAGCGAATTCAACAACGTGTGCCTGAGTGCCTGGTTACTTTTTTTTGCTCATATTAAATTTTCCGTTCGGCGTTGCTATATAGTTGAAGCAAGGGTACATATTTGTTGCTCAGTGCATTATTTGACTTTGTAGGCTTAAACTGCATCAAGTTTCTCACCATTTGTAAACAAATTAATACTCTTATAATTTGAGACATTTTACACTGAAACTTGAAAATTTTCATTAAAATTGTGGGAAAGTGTGGAAAAAGACAAAAAAGTGTGAAGTAGTGCAGAAATTGGTCAAAAGTGTGGAATTGCACTATCGCACTTTACCAGATGCCCTGTATTGAGTATGCACCAGCCAATCACAAACCATGAACTGCAGTACATTTTGTGGTTGTGTTAAGCCTGTCTTGCCAGTCAGTCAGCGAGTTTGGTCCATTTAACTATGACATGATTGATAGCAGAACAAAAGATCCAAGTTCAGCACAACACAAAATTCACAAGAGATGCATAGTGGTAAATTGTGTTTTTACCTTACTTGTACACTTTGAGTTACAGGTAGTGTTGAGTAAGCACGAAAGAACAGACATTACAAATTGCTGAACTGTAAAAATAACCAAAAGAGATTCAAAACCAGAGATACCAACTCTTCAGATTTTGGTGGGAGACTGTCGCATTTCAGCCACAGTCATTGCCCACTTTCCACATTAAGTCCAAATTTTCTGTATTAATAGAAATATTGTAATTATCAGAGCTATTTCAAAGTAAGGAGATGTCCTGCAGTTCATGTCATAAAAGCAAGCCCCATCTTCTGCATTATCATCATCATCTAAGCGGCCTCAGCCAAGCCTCACAATGTTGGATTTAATCCTTTCTGTTCTTCATACATGCAAAGAGCTCGGCTGAGGTTGTCGCACCGGTGTCCCTCTTTAAAGTGTCCAGGAAGTTGGTTGCTGGTCTTCCCAGCTTTTGCCAGCCATGGGATGGCTCCCATAGTACAAGCTGGCTTGCAGGAAGCTCCTTGTGGCAATAACAATGGCCGGCAATACAAGCCTTCTCAAGGCGATATGATCTGTAATGCGCGGCAAGTCCCCATAGAGAATGGTGTTGGGAACATAGTCCTGCCACCCGATGTTTAGAACAGATCAGAGCATCCTAGTATATGTTCCATCGAGAGACTTCTCCATCAATGTATTGAGTGACCAGCAGTCGCTACCATACAGGAGAATGGACTCCACCGTCGCGCGGAAGAACCTGATCTTGATCCTGGATTAGGAAGGTCCTAAGCCGGCATATCTTGTGCAAGCTTCACTTTGATATCCTTGTAGTATCCCTATGCTACTGAGTTATTCTCTCCTTTTAAGCAATTTAAGTTGTGTCCTCCTAGTTACAATATAATGTCTACAAAGTTTTCAGTACTCAATAGAAATGGCCTCTTCATTTGGTCATTCCTGAGTTAGTTTTTAATCATCCCGTTATCAGCAGAGCTCCTGTGTGAGATGGAATATATGGTAAATCCATCAAGATCATTTTGGATGGTTTTAACGTTTCCGTCTGTCCATGTGTGAGTGCCCATACCACAGGGAATCCAGAACACTTTTTTTAGTAAATCTACATATTATAGTTAAAACATACATATTACATGTATGATACAATGTGTGATTGTGGTTCAGTGAAGTGGGCAAGTTAATCAAAATAAAAGAAATTATATATATTCTATCTTCTTTTAGGAAAGTGACTGCATGCAACAGTTAAATCAAGCAGATCCCCTGAAAGTGTCAAGAATAGTTCAACTTTTTGTAAGGAGCCTGATGATTTAATTAACCTTCTTCCCGCTAGCACCAGCGACCAAACCACAGACAGTGCTGGGGCAATGATCGGGACTTGTTACTGCTGCACTGACGGTGGATCCCAGACTCTGTTGAGACAGTAAAAGAAGGTTTCCATATGCCTCAACTGTCCCAGCACAGTCTGGCATTCACTGGCAGCATGTCCCAGTCATTGCCCTGGCAGCACTGTTAGCAGTTTGGCCGCCGATGCTTATGGTTATATGGAAAGCAGCCTTAATTAAACTTACAAAATTGCTAACTTCTTAATTTTGTGATTACTGATACAATAAACATTTCCTAAATCTACGTTTCAAGACAAACAAAATGAATGGTCACTTTATAGAATTTCAATCAATGGTTCAAAAGTTAGGACATTTATGGTTTATCTGAAACTTGCTTTAGCATTATAAGGGTTAAAATCTTGCTCACCGGTATTTCATTTTTGCTCAGGAGATATCAATCTGCATGTAGTGAGACAGCCAGTCTTTTCATAGTTTCATACCATAAAATCTCAAGAACAAGTAAGTTCATGCACTTCGTTTCTTTTTAGAACCCTATGGATGGGCTTCTTTTTGGATGTGCCTTTTTTGATGATTGTTGCAAACATTAAGAATTACGAAATTTAAGACATTTTCGTTAAAATTTGCTAACTATTATTGTTAAAGTCCTCTTGAAAGGAACAGGATAGTTAAATTAAAATTGAAACGATGATCAAAACTGACTAGCAGATGTAGATTACAGTTTTGCAGAATTATTTAAAGCTGTAAGCACAAAAAAAAACTATCGAATTATCGATTCTTAATTAAAAAGAATGATTTAGCAATGATATTTTAATGATGAAATCATTAACCACTGTCTGTGTCTGTTTCTTTTTGCAGTTACTACTGTATGTCCTATCTCAAAAAGAAGTACATGCTATCACAAAAAGAAGCGTATGGTTTCTTTTCGAGATAGGCAGCTTTTTCACAACATTACTTTTGCAAACTCAAGAGGGGGCTTCTCGTTAAGATTTTACAGAATAGTTATATTTTACCTTTTCCATAAAATTTATATGAAGACCATGATTGACCTGCCACACAGAATGACTGCTTTACCAGTCATAGACACATAAGAGAGAGAGAGAGAGATGATGGTAGAGTATCGATTTTTCTCTGCCTTCTAAGGTGGCACCTTCCAAACTGAATGGTGGACGAAAACATTGGGCATGGTAAACAGAGACTAGAATATAGTCTACTGTTTTGCTTGTTGAATGAACTTTCCAAATATTTAGCATTTGCGAATAAAAGATGCTACCTTGGTTTGTTGAAAATAAAACAAAATGTAAGTTGTATTCAGTGAGCTCTGGCGTATATAACTCTTATTATTTTTGCTTTTCTAGAATACATTTTCATTCAGTAGCCACTTTTGTATGGTGTATGAGTACCTCAAGCCACGTCCACTTCACAGGTGCTTTCAGGTGGGTTACAATTATTGTTATTAAATAATATAGTTAAGTGAAATCGTGCACTCTAATTGGCTAATAACCATGAACAAAAATCCATTATATAACTCAAGTTATTCTCCCATTTTGATTGTTTCTCGCCTATGATCTATTAGAGGGAAGACGCACGATTGACGTCACCATTAAAAAGTTTTTAATTTTTTATTATATATAACAAGTAGATTCCATGTTTTTGTGCATCTGTTTGAACAGTTATAGATCACAGAGGACGTCAAACTGTGGTAAGAACATCAGTGACACGCTCGGCCATCGCCTTGTGTGCCACTTTTTGTTCTTACCACAGTTTGATGCCATCTGTGATATATTACTGATCAGACGCACGCCAATATGGATTCTATTTGTTAAATGGAGCACGCATGGCGTCGGCAATTTTGTTAATCTGCAAATTAAGTCTACTTTTTGATGTTTTTCACGGTAAATTACCAAGACGATTATGGAAAAAAAACTTTATGAAATGAACAAAATTAATCTCTCCTTTTGAAACTTCTGAACATTTACCAACACTAAGCTTAAAGCTGTTATTTTAAAATGATGTCATGACAGGTTTTACACAAAGCCGCCGAGTCTTCAAGAGCATTTAAAACAAAATGTAATCATCATTTGTCATTGTGATAAAACGATTTCACAATGAAAACACATAAGAATTCTAAAGCTTTGGTTAGTTCAAGCGACAACTGTTCGTCTTTGATCAGTTGCTGGACGGAAAACAACATTTCTGACTGCAGAAATCAATAAGGCAGTGCTTCATTCGCTATGCAGCTCCTGGCCATCAACTACAGTAAAGTATTTTTTTATGAAGCGTTATCGAAGTCCAACGCAAACTCAAAGCCAAACCATCGTCAGACGAAGTCCAGTGCCTTTGATGGGTTTTTTGAGTCCTTTCAATCTACCAGCTCAAGCTCATTTGTTATCCATTGCACGTTTCTGCTTTTCGTTGACGTTCCATCAACCTTTGAACAGTTTAGTTTGTTGTAGTTTTTGTGTAACTTTTCCCTCATTTTTCCATGGATGGAAGTTTTTCAAGTATAATGATAAAAACGTACCTACAAATTCTGGTCAAACTTCATCAATGAAACACCTCATTCAAGGTAGTTATAAACTTGTGCATGCTTCATTTCATGTATGGAGATTTGATCGACAAATCAAAGCCAATTTTTATTTGAGCAAAGCCTATATTACAAAAGAAATGGTTCCTAGGTACATTATATGTCCCCTTTAATACAACCTAGTTAAAGGTCTGTTGGGAGATGGTCATGTGAGATTAAGATTCCTCCAAGAAAACAAAGAATAATGTGGTTTCTAAGTGATGTACTGTATACAGGATTGTATAATTTCTAACATGTACATTTTGTGGAAATTTCTCTTAATGGTAGGTCTAAGTAGAATAAGGTAATAAGAGTTCTAATTAGGCATAAAAAGTTACCATTATATCTATACTCCCTGATGATGTCTTGCAGAGCCTCATATTTTCTCACACCAACTCTGACCATGTCTTGCAAAACCTGCCCTATATAGTCAGCCCATTTATCTCAAAGTGGGTGATCTGGTTGATCCAATCGTCACTCCTCAGACCATCTTAGGCATCTATGCTTGAAAGCCAGATCTAAACTTACCTAGAATGTTTTTACGTTTTTGCCACCGCCTGGTTAGCCTAGTTGGTAAGGTGCCAGTCTACTGTGTGGGAGGCCGGGGTTCGATTCTCGGCCGGATCCTCACTCAGGGTCTTAAAATAACTAAGGAGAAGGTACTGCCTTTGCTCTAACATCTGCAAATGGTCAGACCTTCACTTCTTCTCGGATAAGGACGTTAAACCGTAGGTCCACAGGCCTCCATTTAAACCAGCCTTGCTGAATTGGGTATGCCTGTTAAAACATTTGCAAACAAACCTAAGCTGAGTTTCCTGCACAGAACACTGGGCTATTTCAATTAAATAATATATCTGACAGCGTGATAATGCTTTTGGCCTTTGCAGAATTGCCAATTTGGAACTAGGGTAAGTTTTATACTTTTAAACATTTTATTTCATGCAAGTGTAATAAAAAACCTGCACCTTCTCAGGTCCTTTTCAACAATCATGAACTCAGATTTTATGTGCGATACAGAATCATATTCTTTTATGGAAGGGAAAATGAAAAATGATTGAAATGTGTTTAACTTCAGAAACAGGGTTTTTCATACAGTATTACAGTGTGTAAGTGTGTGTGTTGGAGGGGGGGGGGGGGGATGGGGTCAGATTTGCGCTGAGGTCATCATTCGTGCTTCCCACCTGTACGACCTAGGATCAAGTATTGGGCTGCACACCTTGGCTGAGACTTGAAAAAATCTGTATTCAAGGGTTTTTCTTTGAATACAATATTGATAGGACCCTACTCCCCCTACCGAAAAACAAAAAGATGCACTTTTTCCAGGGTTGCCACGGTCCTTGAAAGTCCTGGAATTGGGAAAAAAATTCCAGACCCTGGAAAGTCGTTGAATTTGGGTCGCCATCCTCGAAAATTCTGGAATAGGCAGAAAGTTTCCTTCTTAACCTCCAAAAATGATAAAATTAAGCTGTTTGTTGAAATATTTTTGATGTGGCAATGCCCTAAAACAAAAGCTGCAACTCCGGGAGGCATGATTTTTGTCCAGAAACAAATCTTCCAAAGCTTGTGAATATAGTATGTGTATCGTTTAACTGATTTTTGAAAAAAAATGTAAAGCATAAATTTACTTTTTATTTGATACAGAAGGCCCTGGATTTGCTTGAAAATATCCTGGAAAGTCCTGGAAAAGTCCTTGAATTTCACATCCAGCAAATAGTGGAAACCCTGCTTTTCAACATATGTTTTATACTCTGATAAAACATGGGTTCAGTTTGACCAATCAGTGTGCGCAGAGGGTCCTATCCTCCCTCTGCGAAATTGACTTCAAGCTAATTAAGATTGACTGTAGTAGGCTAGCTTAGTATAGAAGAGCCACGCTGTGGAATGCTAGTAAGACTATTATTATTAATTATATTATTGATATCGTCATTATTACTGTTATTATTATTGTTATTATTGATATCATTATTGTTATTAAAAGTTAAATTTTTTTTTCAAACTCGGAGCTAAAAGTTAAAACTTATGAAATATTTCGTCCGTTTTTTCGACCGGACTTCATCAGTC
>JAOCPT020846477.1:0-15445 GCA_026546935.2 Palythoa grandiflora
CAAACCAGAAGAATTGAATGTATTGCTCGAAGAGTTTTACGCGACAGTGCGTAAGCAAGACGGAACGGAGTACGAACCCGACAGCCTCCGTGTCATGCAAGCCGCACTTGATAGGCACTTGAGAGACAATGGCTGTAAGTTTTCCATTATACGAGACAGGGAGTTCTCCGAGTCCAAAAAAGTCCTTGAGGGCAAAGCTCGACAGCTGCGACAGCAAGGAAAAGGCAAGAGACCAAACAAAGCCAGAGCTCTCACCGAAAATGAAGAAGAAACGCTTTGGGAAGCGGGAACTCTCGGCACAAGCAGTCCTCAAGTCCTGTCACAGACGGTTTGGTGGTTGCTTACCCAATATTTTGGGCTCCGAGGCCGGCAGGAACACCACGACATGACTGTGACGGATTTCAAGTTTGGCCGGGATGAAAACAACACGGAGTTTGTCGAGTTTGTCGAGGGGCCGACTAAAACACGCCAGGCTGGTTTATCGGCAAAACCACGAAGTTTCATGCCGAAAATGTTTGCCACAGATGATGACAGGTGTCCTGTTGCTATTTTCAAGGAATTTTTGGCTCGTCGTCCTCCAGAAATTCGTGGAAATGGCCCTTTGTATCTGACATGTGTCAAAAACCCAACATCGTACGCGTGGTACAAGAAAACTCCAATGGGGATCAACAAGATCAACAACATGATGAAGTCAATAGTTGAAGGCACGCCACTCCAGGATTCCGGCAAAAAGCTGACAAATCATAGCGGTAGGAAGACGGTTTTTAAGAAGATGAAGAAGGCAGGATATGATGGAGTGACAACTATCAAAGTGACCGGACATAGAGATGTGAAGTCAACTGAAGATTACGACGAAGCTGATGAAGCCGAACAGCGTCAATATTCAAACGCAATCAGTGCGGCTACAAACAATCGCAGTCAACTTCAAACCCATTTGAGCAAGCAAGTTCACTTCAATCCAGTTCAACAGATGAACAATCTCATGGAACACAAAACGCAATCTTTTGTTTTTAACAATTGTCAAGTTACCTTCAATATGGCTGGAAGCACGGCTGGTTCTGTAGCGTGCTCCGATAAATGAACATGTGCTGAGATATTTGATGAGTCACAAACTAGACTTTTAACTTCTACAGCTGATGAAAATCAGTTCTTTGAAGATTCTCGATCTTATCGTGCGATTTTATGCTTTTTTCATAAGGAAACGTTTCATATAAAATTGTGTGAGTTTGTCAAATTGAGAAGTGTGCATGCGCAGGTTGTACGGAATAAAAATAGACCTGTCATGTCATGTCAAGTTCAACTACGACTCCGCCTCCTGTCTGCTCCTCTCATGTCTTAGCTTTCGCGCGCATTTCTTGCGTGAATGCATATTATTAACAAGTAATCAAATGTTTTTTTCGTGCAATTCGGGATTAATCAGCACTCGTAAATATTTCAAAGACCACAAATTGAACTCGCTTCGCTCGTTCAATTTTATGTTAGTCTTTGAAATATTTACTTGTGCTGATTAATCCCGAATTGCACTCCAAAACATTTGATTACCAATACTAATAACTAAGAAACTGTAACTTTACATAACGGCCCATGATAAACTAATGGGACGAGTTTTCAAGGTGAGTGCGGTCTTCCGGCTAGCTCAGTGGGTGAGTTTTTTCTCCTCTCTATGTAATCTCTCATATTTTTGCCGGGGTAATTTTTTTATGTAAACACTTTTAGTGGAGTACCTTGCGATTCCACCGTCAAAGCAACCGTTTGGTGTCTGTACAGTGGCGATGTTACATCGTTAAAATTGACAAAATTAAGATACAATTCACCTTATTCACGGTTCACGGGTTGAAAACGAAGCTAAACGGGAATAACAGAAACGACTGACAACAACAACAGCAACAACAACAATGGGGATGGCGTCAAGAGCAAGAGGAAATGTTGAGTCTTGTTGATCGAAATCGTTGAAATATCTACCAAAAACTGGTCTGGATTTTGCAAAAAAAAAAAAAAAAAAAATTGGCCAACGAGGAAGTTTAAGTTTCGGTAAAGGTTTGGTTTGGTTTGGTTTGCCTGTACAGTTCGCCAATTTTTCCTTTTTTCTCTTTTTGTTCCAGCTAGCTACGTTCAAAACACTTGTTTACTAAGAGCGAGAATTTTATACGGTTTAATGTACAGGGCCAGTTCCGCATTAAACTCTATCTTGTTTTTCCTTTTTTGCTCTTAGTCTCCATGAAAGCTACATACTGCGATTCTTAGCTATATCATATATATCGATATTGTTGTCGAGATGATTACGTAATGGGAGCAGAACTTCAAATGAAACTAATATGCACGATTGAACATTTTTCCTCGTCGGAAAATGTAGTGTTAGCATATACTAGACATCCTGTGTTCCAAAAGCGCATGCGCACGGTTGCAAGCCAGAACATGTCCTTTGGTAGGTAAAAGTATATCTGAAGAAGCTTTACGCGTCTTATCGAGTCAGTGCACTGATATAACAACACAAAAAAGACGTTTGCTTTTATCAGTAGAATAACGTGATTGATATCTGAACAGACATAAACTCTACATGCTGCAGAAAATAACTAGCAAAACAGTTACTGTTCATCAGCAGGATACCTAAACTTGTGCAATTTATTTCCACAATTGGTTTCGGCTCCATTAAATCCTTTACCAATTGTAGAACAGTTTACGTGGAGCCACCCAATAAGTGAGTACAAACAAAAAGACGTTTTCCTTGGCCACATAAATTAATTTTAGTGTTAGCTAAGTTTATTTTATACTTAGGAAATCGTCAGCTCTTTTAAAAACTGTTTCGGAAAACAGAAAATTTCCTTCAAAATTAAGGTCTTTTAAGGTTTGCTTTGTGAAGTGCATATGAAGAAAATGTGAGATATCGGAAGAAATCTTTAGAAAAGTGCAAACAGCCATTTGTTAACATCATCTTCATAGTTTTTTTATGGCTTTGCTTTCAGAACAAACAACAACAACTTTTATTTAGCACTCGTATTACATTTGTTGTTGAAAAAGATTAATTATAGTTCTCCTTGTTTACTCGAACAGTTTCATCTTTTAATGTAGCACATTCTCATCGCGTTATTTGTTAATCTCAAGTTTCTCACTTGACATTTCAACCTTTTCTGGACACTAGCTTGTATTGAAATTTAGAACAGATGCAATTGAAAAACAACAAAACCACAAATATGAAAGGTGTTTGTTTGAAGTCACTTTTAATAAGATGCAAAATGTTTTTGATATTCGAATAACACACCAGTGGACATCTTTGATAATACTGTATTCCAGGAATATTAGACCTTTTCCTTGGCCACATAAATTAAGTTCAGTGTTAGCTTTAGTTTATCTTATACTCAGGAAATCGTCAACTCTTTATAAACTGTTTCGGAAAATAGAAAATTTCCTTTAAAATTAAGGTCTTAAAGGTTTGTTTTGTGAAGTGCATGAAGGAAACATGAGACATCAGTTTGTCCTCTTCATGTCAGTGAAAGGAAGAGGGAGAAATACTGACTTTATGATACAAAATCCCCAACACTTTTACATTTCCACATTTATGCAATTTGGTCACAAGAAACTTTACTTCAATGAGATTTAAAAGTTTTAATATTGAAATTTTGCCAGCAACTTAAGATCCTTCATTGCGTAAACGAAATCGGAACGTGCGCATATTGAAGTCGACATGTTCTGGCCTGTTTGAGTAAACTATATCGACTCATATATCATTATCTCGAGTGCCTTGAATTGATCACTCTTGCTCACTTAACTGAATTAACTGTGTGTGCAGTCACGACATGCTAACGAACCATAGGAAGACAACCAAAAGTGTTTGCTTCCCTACCTACTCCAAACACACCTTCCTTAGAAACACATTTGCGCTTTCGCACAGAATCCACCCTCTTCAAACAAGTTATGGTTTTCAGTATAACCGAACATATACTAACATATGCAGATGGTTTCATCAAAAATGTAAACAAATTGTTATTTCCTCTCCTCTCTCCAACGTCCAAAAAACCTGCATGTCTTACTTAGTCTTACTATCCGTTTTTGGCAAATCAAAAACCGTTGCCATTTCCTGTAGAAAAACCGTAGATATACGTATACACGATAAAACAGTCGTGCACATTCAATGTGCTCTTGTACTTGAACTGAACAATTAATTAATTACTCAAATATAATTTTAGTGTTCCGCTATCGAAACGAATACACGACACATCCTACTCTCAGGATGTGTTCGTTGTTATGAGTTTTTAAAGATTTTAAAAAGTTTTTAAAATTACTAAATCCGAATTACTAAACGAGCAAAACCATATCTTTTGCTACACTCAAAAGGCCTTTAATATTAATTCTTAATATAGGTTCTGTTGTATTGTTACCTTAAGATCGATACTGTTTTGTTACTGAAAAATATATACGGTTGATGGGGCAAGTACGTGAGCATATTGCCTGGGGAACAAAAACTCAATTTGAATTTGATCACGAGGATCCTGTCGGCGCCGTATTTGATGATAAGACGTGACCACAAACAAGCTATTGGCAATGATAAAACAGATAAATAGGATCCCCGTACTTCACAAACAGTTCAGAACTTCGAAAGAAGACAAAAAGTCGGAGGAAGTCAGAAGGTTAACTATAGGAAAAGCAGAGAAAGGAACTCAACTTTTACCTAAAGTTCATAGCAAACGGTATGTTGTGATTTGTTTTATTTCACGCCAGAATGTTTTTGATGTATATTATAAAGAATTGAAGATAAAAAAAAGCTGCTCAACAAGTCATAGCTTATGTACTTATTATATACTGCTATCTAGTAAGATCAACTGATGTTATTGAAAACAATTCGTAGTGTGACTTGTTTGGATTTTTTTATTCGATAAGTTATCTTGTCATCGGTGATTAGTAATAAGGACTTCTGAATGTCGGCGAAATTTCAAATTATTTTCTTTGTTAAAATAAATTCTCCCTCTTATTGCTTGATAACGGACCCTTGATATTACTGAACTAAAAACATATAGCGCACGCGTTTCTTCATGACGGAAATAATAAACCATTGCTCTTAAGAAACAAATAGAATTATAACGATCCTAGATTGATGTTGCTTCCTGATTGCAATAAAATATCTTGATACGCAGCTATGACTTAATTTCCAGTTCATATGTCATGGAGCTATTAATTGAAATCCTATGCTAAAGGATATGATTTTATCAATTTTTATGATAATTTTACTAAAACATACAACGAAGTACAACGTGATCTACTGAACTATGGCCTATAGAATTTGAATAAGAGATGTTTTACAACCGCTTTATACTGGTTGGCCAGCTTTTCTGCCAACCTGTAATGAAGGCAGGATTTTTGGAGATAAGCGGCTATTTCACCTGAATTTGCCTTCGCCGACTACTTTGTTAGAAAAACTGTTTAAAAATGAAGGTTACCTCAAAAAAGGGCATAGTTGAAATAAAATTTATTCGTATTAGTGGGCATTTTGCCTGACTGAAAGTCGCAAGTTTTAGCAATGAATTGTGACGTGTAAAGCAGAGTTTAAAGATGTCTGCGTTCAGTCAAAATAATTTTCTAATCTTGCTCCAGAATGCAGGAAAACGCATTCTAAATGAGAGGTTCATATTTTAAAATTTTCTGGGAGCAATCAATGCAAGGTCACAGACTCAGCTTCAGGTCTACCTTACGCTTTGGCGAGACCTGTCTGCTGCCCGGCTGGCGGCTATAACTCAACTTTTGCCACCTACTTGGATTCTTATAATGATGACCTTGATGGAGGGAAAAACTTGAATCTACTCTTAAGCGAAACCTCTGATTGCTTCGAACGTCGGGTTTTATTATATGTTTCTCACGAGCTGTTTCTGATGACGTTTTTTTACCCAAGACATGTACACGGCTGAGTCAGGCGCAAGTGCTCAAAAACGTGTATTTAGGCTGATGTTACAAGAGGCAATTTTTTGTGACAGTATGACAATATTGTACTTGCACCCTTTTCAATACAATAAGAAATACAAAAACATAATTAAACCTTATATTAGGTGCCAGCCTGCTGGAATAAGTAAAATAGCTAATCAAAGCCAGCAGGCTGCAACTCGTATCGCAAATGCAACGTTATTGCAAGCTAAGACGAGCCATAGCATGCAAGCCATTATGTCAGTGTAGAACATGTTACACGGCGCAGTCGCTCCTGGAGCTTGAAATTGCGAAAAGTAGAAACGAATTTTATTTTTCGGCAATTACCTCTTGCAACTAGGCTCCTAACAATTTTAGCCATTGCACGGGGTGTCAGTGTACATAAGAAACCCAAACTCTTTGCAACGGCGTCAAAATTTTGACACACCATCGGTGGTGTACGTCAAAAAGGGCGCGAAAAATCACAGTTGAGTGTCGATACTAACCAATGAAAACTTTCGCTACATTGGCTCGTACAACTCGTCTGATATTTGCGTTACGAGACAAGTTGCATGAAAACGCGCCTCGTCTAACATCATTTTAAATGACAATACTTTACTAAGTTTTAGGGCATAGTATTTACGACTTTGAGGATCAGAAAAGTGTAAGGCATCAATATTATTCAAATCCGGCAGGCAAAAGTTAACAAAGTTCTAATTTCATAGGAAGTTACTATGAGAAACTATTAGTTTTTGTTACTATTTATTCTATTGCAACTTTCAAGTTAATGAAATGCAAGAAAGAAAATTCTCACTTGGTGGACAAATTGTAATTACCATAAAGCGTTTCGATTTTTTCTTTACATTTTTCACACAACTCTCATTTTTTGATTCAATTCGTATCATAATCAATACTTGAGAACTAAATAATGTGAACCCAAATAACTTACTGCTTTCAGGATTTGTTTACTACTAAAAACAAATAGCACTTAAAGTGCTTCTACGAATCATTTGATATGGAGTTAGTTATTTGTAAAATTATTATTTACTTTTTAAATACTTTTAAAAATTATTTTTAAACCCTTAAATTATATTGCTAAAAGTAAAAGCGATTTCACATGAACGAAGAATTTGCTGACTTTTGAACCAGTGGACCATTCGTTTTGTTTGACTTTAAAAATATATTCTGAAAATATTCATTGTTTCAATCAATTCTATAGTAGTCAATTATAAAGAAAAGAAATTAACTTTTAAAATCACAGCAGGAAAGGGGTTATGATAAGGTTATGATACTGATGTGAGCATACATTTCATAGAAATAAACACACATAAATAGATTAATGAGCTTTTAGGCCAATAGTTTTCAGATTAGGTAAGCAGCTTGTTTGGGCTTGTCCCAAACAATTGCCTTGGGGTATAAATGTTTACAGGTTCCCTTCCGACCCGTTACAAATTTGTATTCTTTAAATGCAATTGTGTAGTTGACTCCAGCAGAGAAAGATTGCTAGATAGTGTGCATGCGGATTCGCTTGCCTGCCTTGCTTATAGTTTCTAACTTGACATCTCTGCCAACATTCCTCGTTGAAAAATCATTTGTTTAAATTCCTTCATTGTTTCCACAAACTGAAATGTTTTAAACTATACGATTAGAAGGTTTGAAAAACATTACGTCAATGATTGAGTTAAATGAACTGAAAGCGAAGCTGGAAGGCGAAGGATGCGTAGAAATCACATTTTCAAGTGTTCATTAACCTAGCGCATAGTCATTTCGAAAAAGGTCAGGCAGCTGTATGATGACTTCAGTGCATTGTCATTACAGTTATTAGATTAGATATTGATTCAGGTTCGTATGAGAACTATTGGTTAAACAGAATAAAACCTGATTAGCAGTTTTAAAAAAAGCACTAACTCATAACACTATCGAAAGACTATCTCAAACTATAAAAATTTAAATTAGATATTATAACCAACCAATTATACTTTATGCAGATATTAGGCCCCGTCCACCGTATCCGGATATTTTCGAAAACGGAAATTTTTTTCTCCGTTTTAGCGTTCCGTCCACACGTATACAGCGTTTTCGATCACTAAAAACGGAGAGTTTCGAAAACGCTCTCCAGAGTGGAGATGTTTGAAAACGGAGATTTATCGTATTCGTGTGGACAGGCGAAACGGAGGTTTTCGAATACGATGACGTCATACTTAAAGATGGCGCCAAGAAATGAATTTCGCGGGCTCCAGGCTCTTCCACAGCGCATGCTCTATCGGTTACAGCGCATGCCCTTTTGAGAGAGCTAGCGTATTTACCTGGCTTTAGCGTATTCGTGTGAGAAAAATTCTCCGTTTTCAAAAATATTCGGATACGTGTGGACAGGGCCTTAGACTAAAAAATGCTAATACAAATCAAAATAAAATAGAACAACCATTTTACACCAATACTATCCGTTTTTTAAAATTAAAGCTGAGTTATTTCAGACATAAATCCTTTCCTCTAGTTAAAGATTTCTGTAATGTCACTGGCAAAAGATCTATGTATCCTACACATATACGAAAATCTTCAAAACACTATATATCAATGTCAATAATCCCACGAACGCGCGTTGGATAGTTAAAATTCTCTGTTTTTTTCCGATTTTTGGTGTTCCTAATCCTGGCGTTCCTAATTGCTAAACTGAAACTCATTTTCCCTAATTTCCAGAAAAAAATGAGAACCCTGTCTTTAACTTTGGTGTTTATTTCTGAAACGTATATTTATATTAAAAGACGTTTCGTTATTTATTGTGGTATATGTTTGTTAACCTTGAGTTAATAATTAACTCAATTTGCCAATCCCATAATACCCTTTGCCAGCTGAGCTTTCAAGAGTCAGTGAGTACGTTATCAAACTTACAAAATTTGCCATGCCAATTCGAATTACGTGATACGGTAAAGATTTTTTAAATCTTATTTTGAGAGTAACAAAATAACTGGTCACTTTGTAGAATTTCAACTACGGTTCAAAAGTTGAGACTATTTTGGTTTATCTGAAACTAGATTTAGCAATGTAAAAGTTAATCTGTTAACCAATCAGTGAAAAGACTAATTCGTAGCTGCTACGAATTGTCAAGTTACGTCTTCTATGGTGAACTTGTCGCTGTAGGAGTTTTATTGCAAACTTGAAAAGAGTGACTGAATTCAAAATTAACTGGCTGAATGTCTCATTCATAGGGCCTAAGGTGTTTTCTTTCTTTTGTATCAAAACATAATGAAATACTTGGTGATCTAATCTTCCGCAATCACAAGTTTTCTACCGGGACAACCGTTGTACAACGGAGTAGGCGGGATAGTAATGTCATTGTGCCGGAACATTCCAGTCGTGTCAGTCTCACGTTATGTGGCTTGCCACAAAATCGCTGGCTTTGTAGCCCTGAACCAAAAACACCATTAGCTATACACGCTTTTGTAATATTCGTGAACGGTGTGGGAATTTTAAAGCCGAATATTCCAGCGCGCAAGCACAATCTGGTTAAGCACCATTTTATATTTCATGAGTCACGACATTTGAACTAGAAAGCAAATTGTGGATGATCTGAGATAGATTTCGTCTGTGACACGCATTTAGCCAACCTGATCGTAATGTAGGTAACCTTTTACTGTACTAAGACAGACTAAGAAAATCCACAGACATAATATATTATAGTTAGTAATAAATCAACAATCGCAAAACCTATAAGTATATCTGATTTGTCTGTCTGTCGATTGAAGCAGTGTTGATATTTTTATTCTTAACCTGTAGTTTGTCTTATTCTTTGTGTTACAAAATATCAACTGCTATGTCCAGTTTTACTTCCCTTTTTCGTACATCAAACTTTGCTCAGACTACTCGTTTCCCTCTGAGCAATTTTTCAGAGTCGTTTGTCTAATAGGACTTTCTTGCTATCTTTGACTTTGTACAAATATTTTTGTTTTTCTTTTTCTATATAACATTCTAAAATTGGTCTATCATCTTTCTAGTTTTACTGTCTGTCTATCTCCCTATCTGTCTGTCTTCATTTCTGTCTGCCTATCTGTCTGTCAGTGCTCCATCATGTGAAGTCAGGACTTCAACCAACTATAATCTATACCGTAACTACGCCGGCAGCCAGGCGTTAACAGTCCTTATAACGCTGTGCCAAGAGCCAATATTTTATGTCAAAGAAAAAGGAAGTGGCCACATACCGTTAATACACTGCTGGATAAGGAATCAACAATTTTCGTAAATTAAATAATTTCACCCTATTTACCTGCGAAATGAAATTTAAGAAGTATTTATTAAAACTCTGTTAGAAGAATGAAATAGTATTATACTATATTAAACTATTTATATCACTGAACAGTATTATATCATCATGATAATTAGCCAGTCACAATATCAGCATTATCGTGCTGTATAATACTATATTTTCCTAAAATATTTTAGAATATAGATTTTGTGCCAACTTATTCAATAGTCACTCCCGATTCTAATAAAAAGTAACTGATAGAAAGTATAAAAGCACTGGTCAGGTTTTATAAATATCTAAAGTTCGTATTAAAAAAGTGGTTTATTAGAAAAAGTAGGCGAATGATCCCACGGTTGCCTTCAAATGTTAATGATAATATATCAATTTAGTTAAATATATAGAACAATCGTAATTCTTGAGATAGGACTCTTGACTTAATTATCAAATTAAAGGTAGTGACTTGGTTCAGGCTAGATTTTTCTTCCTCTTGAAGAATGCAAAATGAAAGTTAATATATTCACGGCACGTACTGAACCATCGATCACGAAAACCTTTTAAAACCTTTAACCTAAGTATATGCTGTAGCAAAAAGAAGATTTCTTAGTTAATGGAAGAATGCAACAAGAAAGTCGCTAGCTTAGTTTTTATAACTGAAGTTGCTAATAAAAGTCAAGTATTAAAATATCAAGAAAATATTCGTTTTCTCTTTTTTGTTATTTTCTAAAATTCTTTGGCTGTTACAAACGGCAAATTTGGTGTATTGTATCACTGTGAAATGGCAAACTGAAGCAGTGTTTTTTTTAAATTTATATGTAACAAGAAATTCATGATGTTGTGCTTCAAAAAAACAACTTTCATTCTGCACACACAACCATTGTTTTTCTTCGTAACACACACAGCCCCAATCAAATTAATGTAAATTTTCCTGGACAAAAAATCAAATAAAAATTAGGATAAGCTAGAAACAGAGTATATTCATGAGTCGTCATAAAATGGTGGCCCTTTTTACTGATTTATAGACAGGTAAAATTATACTTCTTGAAAAACATGGCAAGTTTTATATTTCATCTTAAACTCATCTGACTATGATTATATATAAGATTGAACTAAAAAATTGTCTGAACTATAAGCCTGGTAAGGCCTTCTGTGAAGATCTAGACAAAGTTCTTTTTTACATATGGCAAAAACTTTAAAATTTTGTTAATCCTTATTCTACTATCCAAAACCAAGAACGTTTCAACTAGTTAAGGAAGTCGTTTAAACAATATACAAAGTGGCCCAGTGTTCATTTTGCTTGCCTTGAAGAGGAGAAATGATTGGTGTTATTCATTTTAACTTAACTTTTGAACCGAGTTGATGAAACCCTATAAAGTGACCATTCATTTTGTTTCTCTTGAAGATCAAGAGTAGAAATGATTTGTGTTATTCATTCTAACTTTTGTCTTTTGAATAAGTTGATGAAACATTCAAAAGTGACCCGATTCGTTTTGTTCGTCTCAAAGAGAATATAGAAATGACTAATTTGTGTTATTCATTCTAGCTTTTGGTCCAGTTGATGAATCTTAATAAAATGACCACTTCGCTTCGCTTGTCTTGACAAGTAGACGCAGCTAATGTTCAGTTTTTTTAAATATCAATCTCTACGATTTGTAATCAAAATGGCTTTTAAAAATGCATCGTAAAAAGTCAGTAATGGCGTTTATAACAAAAGTTAACACGTAAAGCAAAGATTCTATCATTAGCGCATGTCCGCGCTCAACCGGCAAACGTCATCGCATTTTCGTCATTCACAGTTATGACATTGGATTACCTAATGCAAAAATCGCTTATTTATGCTATTATCTGTGCATGGCTGTCAGAAAAACAATGGAGTCACGCAACTATCCAGTTGAGTTGGTGGTCATGCACGCCGAGCGACAATTGTCGGAAGTACTTGACTATAACTCAGCCGTAAAATTACGTATGCGCAACAAAGAGATCTATATAAAGCTTTGACAGATATCTAAAGATTTGTATTCACTGTTTCATTTCGACCAAACATCATTCCATATTTTGACTTTGTACAACGACAAAATAATACGTTTTCAAAAAGATATTTATACAACCATACCTGGAACATATTGTCACTTCAAAAGACCATACATTTGACGGAGTAAGCCGTCAGTCTATCAGCCGACTGAATGGAGAAGCCACAGATTCGTCGGGTATGTAAGAATTAATTTCCTTTTTTCCCTCAGAATTAACAGCTATCAAGTTACTGGTTTTAAAGACATAGGTGTTGAGAGCTTATGTAACAGACTTATTGTGATTGCTTACCGATCGATCATTTCAGTAGATTCAAAGAGAGAATCTAAGAATTAAGATCTTTGTTATATTTTAGATGAAATTTTCAGAGTATTTATTTAGTATTATGGAAGCATATAGTGTGCGTTTAGTTACGATGTGTTGCAATGAATTGCCATTGTTCTTTCCTATTTCTTCGTTAATATCTGAACTACAAACATTTACAGAATGTTCAACGGCACTTGTTTTACAGATACATCTAATATTTAGGATTTAAAAACAGTGTTAGTCATGTTTATGTGAGCGAACTTTACGTCACGCTACTTTAATTCCGTGTAAAAAACAACCACTGAAGCGCATTAACGGTGAAAAGTTTGATATATGGTCCCAACCAAATGATCTTTTTTCTAGTTAAAAATAACTCCATTTTATATAAAGGTTATGTGAAAAATATCCACGTAAAATTTGGTGTTATCAAAGCAAACAAAAAAGGTCTTTTGACAAATAAGGCAACAAATACTGTAATCTTTAGTTTGGCCATGAAGATAACAAACTTCTCAGTTTCCTTGTCAACTGAAAGCCCCGAAATTCTGCTCTTCCAAATAAACAAAATATTGCCACTGCCTCAAAGACAAATGGATGACTTAAACTTACTAATTTTAACCAGTATATGAGAGTGATAAATTTTAAAACATTTATTTATCAGTCGGGAGATTATTATTGTGTTACGTATATACTCGTTGACACATTGTCAACAAGCACAATTGCATTCGTACTGCGAATGCTAAATATAATCTATGGAAGAGTAATGGAGTTTCTTGTTAATTTAACAGCTCTAACCTAAATGAACTTGACATTCGTTCAAGCACTTAACAAAATATTTATCGCGGCAACAATTTTCTAAGAGTGCGTTGGTACGTTTCCGTTATCGAGAGCGAAATTACACTGCGATTGGTCATGTAGTGGCAACCACTTTTTAACTGAATACAACATAGTTCCTTAAGAGACAAATCCACAAAGAATGAAAGAATTCTAACAATCTTGAGCCAAAACAAGTTCGAACTTCTATACACAACAAAAAATATATATTCATATAACGAGAATGTTCGCTTTTATTTATTATTATATTGCCTTCGGTAAGATTTTGTTTTGGTGAGCACTCTTAAATTTTGGGATTGTGAAACTGCTCACCGTTTGCACTATGCATAGCCCACTCGTTTGAGTTTGAGCACTCTGGTATGCAAAAACAATTCACCCTTGTGAAGATATAACTGCGTTGCTCTGTTAATATCTTCAGTCTCAAAATCTTCTCAGAGCTGCACTGACGAGTCCTCAAAGGAAGAAACAGTATACTGTCTGCAGATTGTGTGTATAAGATATATTTATATTCTATAGATTTGATTACCGAATATTTATAGATATGGTATTGATACATAGATCAGGACTCTCAGGTTCCCCGTGGGCCCGTCCTCCCTCCACCCCCTACCCCGTACCTCATTTCCTGCCCAGGCATCTTGGCACCGAATGGCATCCATCACAATTTTTAACAAACCTCAGTTTTAGGAGTACTAAACTAGCAAATGATTTGACTAAAGCTTCAACTGATTTATCTGAATAACACTGAAAGAAAATCAGTGTTGCCAATTCTTAAAGACAATAAATCCACTCTAGCTTCAAACAACTTGAACACACGCATGCACCCCAAGGCAATCTATCAACTTTTAAATTCCACTTACAGAACTATAATGCAAAAATATTTAATAATGAGAAGTAAGTAATTGATCACATAATATGCTGTGGAAGATAAAAGACAAAGTTTTCCAAAACTGCTTACATAGAAGGTATTGGACTATAAGCTGAGGGAATTTTTCACTAGTTTCATTTGTTTGTATAGTAGTTGAAAATGTTAAGCTTTTTTTGAAAAAGGGCTAAGAATCATAAACATAACAAAGAACTTAGTAATATACTAAGAATGATATGCGTAACAAAGTAACTTTAAAATATCTTGAGAATGTTTGTTATTTGTACAAATGAACCTGTTTGAATTATATTTAAAGAAATATGAATATTTAGCATAAAATCTATGTTCTGATTGTTGCAATTATGTTATAATGATAAAAGTTAACTTTTATCTTCAACACCTGTGGACCACAGCACTCGCGCCGCGAATACCGATATTTCTTTATATTTTTAAAACGCAATATAGGATTTGAGTTGAAAAAAACTTGTAGTTGAATATTTTACTATTTAATTTCAGTCGTTACTCAATGTACGCTTTGACAAATTAGATTAAACACCAGGCAAGATAATTTTGATGCATGCATTTGTGACTGTATAGATCTCTTATTCCCATGCATTCTGGCATAAAGGCTAGTCCAATAACGAGGTTATTTTAAGACTGGTAAATATTTGCAATAAGTTCGCTCTAAAAGACAAAATAATAAAATTATTAAGGCTTTAGATGTTTAAATAATTAGTTTTAAAATCAAGCATTTTTGACTAAAATTGCAGCGAAACAGCAACATTCTACAAACGTTGGTATTTTAATTCATGCTCTGTTTCTTTTAAAACGTGTTGAAAAGAACTATTTCTTATCTCAGTATTTTCATCTAAATTACTTGTTAACATATCAATATAAGATGCATGAATACTTTCCATCTAACTTTAGAACAAGTCAGTTGCGAACTTCCATTTAAAAAGTAAAACAAGTCTTCCGTGCCTTCACAACCTAGTGAAAACCGAGGCGAACGTTTAAGTCGCTGTTACACGTTGAAACTTTTAGCTGAAACTTGTGTGCAACAACCATGCGAAACAAGTTTCACCAGGCGTTGCACCGTGTAACATAGTCGGCTTCGTGAATCTGTTTTGAATTTCCGTTGCGAGACAGGTTTCACGAAAAGCAGAACTGCTTTCTACTTTTGCAACAGTCGCAACGATCGCTGAGGAGAAAAAAAACAACAAAAGTTTCACCGTGTAACATCACTTGGTGAAACTTGTCTCGCTCGTTGTTGCACACGAGTTTCAGCTAAAAGT
>JAOCPT020847403.1:0-15435 GCA_026546935.2 Palythoa grandiflora
TTGGTCATAAACAGGGTAAGGGTTTTGGGAAGTGGGCGGCACACACCTACCCAATTTTTTTGGGAGTACCCCCCGGGGTAATAGTGAGTGACTAGATTTCTTCCAACACTCAATAGAATTAGAAGCATGCACATGTTTAATACTGTTGTATTGCCTTAATAACATGCATGACAGTTAGAAAATGGAAGACTTTACTGCTGGCTATGACTTATAGAATTGAACACACCCCATGTGCAGTGATCGAGGGACAAGTCATGGGTAATACTGTGTTAAACTATACCATTTCATATTGTTAACACATACAGTTTTTTCCTTGTGCATCAAACAAGTTATTAGAGTGGTCAGTTAATGTTGATTATTTTGAGAAACTAAAATTTAGTTTTGAAAAATATATAAATAATATTAATGTACATCTATTCTTTCTCGATCATTCATATATATCTAACAAAATTCCAAAAAACTTCTTCGGGACAATTTCAAGAACATTTCCTTAATTTTCAAGACTCGAATTTTGGTCTTTACATTGGAACTGCTCTTTAAGTTTAGAATGCCAACATCTCTAGAAGTAATATTATAGCTGGAATAAGTGGATGTTTTTTTTCTGAAGTCCAGCAAAAAAAATCCAAATGCTTTTTACAATTTTTTTTCCAATTTTTACCACACTTTATTAAAAACAATTTCATTTACAGCCTTTTCCCAGTTTTTTTCAGATTTTGATTTTCAGTGCTTGTGACAATGGTAGGAGACACAAGCTGTGCGTCTTTGTGAACATAGCTTGTTTTCTTCTTCATCTTATTGAAGTCATTTGGAGCAGCTGTATACAACAGACCTTAAAATTTATTAGCTTTGCTGCAATTCATCAATTACAAGTTAAAATCTTGGCGTCTCCTCCCTCCCAAAAAAACCTTATTGGTGACATACTTTATTGCCTAAGATGAAAAGCTGAAGCTGAAAGAAGTCTCAAGATAAAAAAACAAAATATTTTATATCTTTTTTCATTTTTGTGAAGAAGTCGTGATTTCCTGAATAAGATTTCCTGAATTAAAATATCAAGAGTGAAATCAAATTTTGCTCAAAAAAACCACAAATGTGGTTTATGACCCAAAAGTCTTGTATATTTCCTTTTGCTGTCGTCAATTAACACCGAGCCATTACAACGATTCTGTAATCCGAAATGACACAGACAGGCACAAGACCGTGAAAGCCACTTAAAAATTCTCTATTAAGTCTACAGAGAGGGCGCGACGGAAGCGATTATTTGCATAAACAATCTTGAAGATTCTTGTAGAACCAACTTTAGATAAAGCTCAAAGTGATAAGGCAAATATAAGGACTAAACTTTGGTTTGATTAAGGTCAATGGATTACAAAAGCTTCAATGAACTCGGATTTCCTTAACACGTCAAGATAGCTTCTACTTTACTGTGAGGCTGTTGTGTATTCAAGCGAGAATAAGTCTAATTGTCATTAAAGCACGCTTAATCCACAGGCAGTTTTCATATTAAAATAGGCAAGTCAAAAAGCTTTTTATTTGCGGTTCCTAAAGTATTGTGTACAGACAATTTGCATTTCGGAAAGGGAAAAATGTAAACTATTAAAACCTGTCAAATCTCGTTTACACAAGGAGTAATTTAAAACTTTTGTTGAACTTCGAATGACGCCACAAAGTTAATCCTTACAGTGGAGGTAGACAAAGAGAACGCGCACATACACAACACTCACGATTTCCGTTTTTCGTGTTTAAAGAGGGATGATCAAATGACAGTAGACTTTCCACGAACAATTTGACCCCGCTCCCTCATTCAGTAACCCTATCCATCAACAGCAGGATTTTTGCAGGCACGTATCAAGCGCTAAAAAAAAGTGCCGACCTTATGATCGCACTCATACCAACTCAGGAAGTTTCAACAAAAAAATTAACCACTCAAAAAGGGGGTATTGGCTTTCGCCGATAAGGCCTCACCTGTTTATGCATTTCAACATTTAAGCCATATGACATCTCGTAGTACTGTGAAGAAACGGAAAGACAGAAGAGCTGTGAGGTGTGAGGTCGGAAACCGTTTAACTGCGGGGTGACTGTTTGCCTTCAACAACACAAGAGGAGATAATGCGATCACAACTTCGCGCCAAACACTATAACTGCTGACAATTTTAGAATATGATCCAAATCTCTTCACCAAAAATAAACTTACGAGCATCTCTTGAGACACAATAGATTCCAATAACTTCAGATCTTGGCGATTTCGAGGATTAAATGTATTAAACGTCAACTGAATTTTCTTCCATAAATACAACTCCACTATCAATTGCAAATTAATTACAGAAGACTCACTCCATTATTACACAATTAAAAAGCAAAGGCCGCGGGCAAAAATTTCATACGGACTATTAGTGCCCAAGTAATTTGTTATCAGGCGACTAAACTGCTAGAAGGAATTCACAACTTTAAACCCAAATCCTCACAAACGTCACAATTGAGTAAACAAGCAAGTATATGACTGCTCAAAACACAATTTCTGCTTCTCAAACAATAACGCCATTCAAGACAGTTAAACTATATTTTCTTGACAAAACACACACATACTCAATCAGTCTTGATGCAAAGCAACAGAAAATTTAGCAATGCTTTTAAAGTCGATTATTTACTGTAATTTTTGACGCTATAAATTATCACTTCCACTAAAAACTTACCATCACATAGTGGCGTTGCATCTCCGTTTTTTCTGTTGCCAACTTTTCACATTCTAACTTTAAACTAAAATGTGAAAACACACGATAATGTAAATATTGTGTTGAAAGCCAACGATAAGATTCACTTTGCATGACCTCAATGGTATATCGCAACTTGAATGAAATCCCAGTTAAGCACAAGGAAGATAATTTAACAATTCTTTTCAAACGAGAACAAATTTATTTTTCGTCCGAGCTGACTTCTAATCGCGACTGCATACAACGAAAAACCTGTTCGTGTTTTGAACTCGTGTGAAGTCATGCAGTGAATATGAAACATTTCAATGGTACCAAACCAAAAATAAAAGCAATTTTTAATCTTACTTGTGATACTGTGCTTGAAGAAAATTAAATTCTTCCTTGATACGATCGCATGAGTCTGCCACTGTGAATTTAAAAGGCTGTCCTGAAGGTTGGTGCGGCGTCTAAAACGAGAATACAAAGGTAATATTTGACGATGTCTAAATTCAACCGCCACGAAGCTTTAGGTGTCACATTACTGTGTCTTTCAATGGAGAAAACATTTCGACACAACTCTCTTGTGCTTATTTCTTACCGTATGGCGACTCTGATACATCGTGTTCGACGACCCGTACAACACTATGAACAGAGATGAGCAAACGAGAATTAAATTTGTGCCAAATGCTCCACAAAGCCGTCAAGGGCTGCTTAAGACCGGACAGTCAGAAGTACTCAACCATATTTCTCTGTACTAACCGTCTCTCCCGCTAAATCCAACTTACACACAAGCGTTCTCACTATAAAGCGGTCCTTCAATCAGCTCAAGGTATGATTTTCAAACAACTTTCCAAACTGGCTTTCCAAAAGTTCCTGTTTCAATCGGCGTCGAGATTTGTGAGTATTTCGCGAAAATCCGTTTGCGAGTCGTGAGCAAATATCTGCCTTGAAATCGACACAGCCAAGTGACACGGCTAAATGTGGCACGCGGTCCTTCCACTGTAACACCATAACACCCTTGGGGCCATCCATATATGGCAAGTCACCGACCAGTGTTTAATCTATATTTATTGGCTATCTAGTCAAAACCAATCAAACATGACCAACATTACGCCACTCACTAAAATATCCCACGTGGTCTCCTCTTGTGGGGTAAACAAGGCCCAATCATCATGAAGAGCGTGCGAAAAAACAACTATAGCACCTGCATTCTTTTCTCATAATGAGATCAAGTATGTCACTCAAACTTTAACGAGCTGCTTCACCTGTCAATCAAAGTAACGTGGTATAGTGTTGACAAAGCTAAGCCCCTCCTTCCACTTGCTTTATCAAACGAATGCTTTGTAAATTGGTTCACAATATCGCCAAACTAAACAAAATCAATCGTGCGAGAAGTTGTTCTGCAAATTGTTAGCACTTCGTGGTACGAGGAGAAAAAAAACATGTTCAAAATATTTTAGCGGTCCTAAATTTAGTGAACGGTCTTTTCGTTTGCGATATTCAAAAACCCTTTCACCAGATCGAAGCGCCATAATATCTGTTCGTCTGCCGGCGAGTCGGAGAGTGTTTTTTTAATACATGCCTTCCGCCTCGCAATGGAAGATTTTTAGAACAAATTATTTTCACAAGTTGTAATTTTAATGTGTGAACCCGTTGGGCTGCTTCATAAAATATTTGATTTTGTTATCAACAAATTGATGTGAGGGCGAAAGCGGATTTGTTGGTTCGTTAAGGAATAAATTATCCCCAAAGACATACATTAATATATTCTGTTTCGGCGCCGAAGCGTCTCGTAGTGGACACATCGATTTTTCAAAGATAAAGCCTTAATTAACACAATAATCGGGCCCTGAGTGTTGCTAATTAGTGTCGGTATAATTACGTAAATTACTAAGTCTAATCGCACTAATGACTTGGAAATTATAATCAAAAACAGCGATGTCACGTGGGGGAAAGGAACACATAGCAAGCAAGCTGATAGCTGATTGGTCGAGCTTCTCAATAGGTTTGGTAGCACTAATATTGCCAAACCGACGAAATAACAATTGACCAATTTGGGCACAGAAGCCAATGTTTATAGAAATGACACGTGCTTGAATTCTATATGCGCTGATGTATTGAATTTTCTTAGATATGTTTTTTTTGTCTGTTATAAAGGCAAATATGGTGAGGGCAGTGCAATTAAGTTTGACAGCACTTAAGTTGCACCATTTTGCCGTTCTTTGCCATCTGTATTTGTGTTTCACTTGTCCGCTTTCAATTGCTTGAATTTTAATATGGCCACAAAAAGATTTTAAGACGTTTGTTTTTCGCGAATTGACAAATTATGTCAACTCTCCCGATGACGGATTTTTTTTACTTCTTAATGCGAATTTTCAATGAATGGTTATTATTGTTGACAATGGAGATGTTTTGCCAATTCACAATCTCATGAACGAGTCATCGAAAACTGTTTTGGCGTTTTTTAAAAAGGGGTAGAATTTCACACTCACGTATTTTTACCTACATCAACGTTTTATTATAAATAATTCGTGCTATGATGATCTTCTAATGAATGCACAAACTTCTAGCAACCAAAAGTAGCTTCCGCGGTTAATGGCGACGATAAATTGCGAGATTAAAAATACTGTGGTTTAAGAACATGTGTCTCTCATAAAACCACAACTTTGCTTCGCCAGCTCTGTCGAAACTACAGTTTACTTTTGACAAAACAGGAAAAATTCGATGCCGCAAATCTTGTTTCAATCGGTTTTCGGCGTTTAATTAATTGTGTGTCAGATGTTATGAGGAAAGATGGCTGCCTTTCGTAAATTTATTCGTACTCGAAGCAGACGACTTCATATGCAAAAATGGCAACGAAAAAAACTTTATTGAGTAAAATGTGCGGTTATTTTTGTTCTTGATTGAAAAATCCGCAAGCGGTATTTTTCGAAAGTGAAAAAAGACAAAACGCGACCAATTATTCGCAAAAAGAAGCTGGAAATTTGATCTGTTTCATTTAAAAGCGGTGTCTCTTATGCACTAAAGCCGCAAGAAAACAAACTATGATTTAAAATTTTTAAAAGCATATTTGGCGAGGCGACTCTTCAAATATTGAACAACCGAAAACAAAAGACCACAGTGAAAAGCTGCTGGCTACTGGAGTGTGACGTATTAAATTAAGAAAAGAGTACAATAAGAGACAGACAAGGAATGTTTTGTTGTCATCGCGGTGTGAAGTGACTGCCGCAAAACCACAAAATCTGCCTGCGTGTGAAAGGGCGCATTCAAGCAGAACGAAATAACTTCCTGCGGTTTCTGCGGACGCATGAATAATTGACAGATGATAAAATGGGGTTGTTTATAAAACACAGCTGCTTCGAAATATTTTCTTTATTGATCTTGCGGATGGGAAAGAGGAAGCCGCAAAGATATCTCTCTGCGTTCCCTTGGAAATCATTTAGGTCGTGAAGACATCAGTTTTTTCACAACTCAACGCATTCGTGTTGTAAACCAGACTTTCAAGTCGAATCGCGTCATTGAAAAGATCTTATTACAGCCATTGATCTTTCAATAAATGGAAGGGCATCTTGCAGCTCGTAAGCGATGACAGACAGCGTTTATCTGTTTAGTACAAAATGCAAGCTGTTTCAGCTAACATTGAGAGGTTTTCCGGAGAGATGAAAGCGATATTTTTAAAGCCTGCCGCGAAAGCTAAATATCTAATACATGTGTTGACAAGTACAGCAACCTTTCGCGAGTTCTATTTCTTTCCGCAAGACCGCCAACCGAGCAAAGTACACCGCATTTAAGTTGCGAAGCTTGAACGAAAGAAATGAAATGATTTCGCAAAAATAATTAAGATGCAAATGAAGAAGAAAAACATTGAAACTTGGCTTTTTGAAGGTGCTTTATTGTGCCAAACTGGACAATTATAAACAATTTAAAATGTTCCCTTTATAGAATCCGTATCAAATTCCTGACAGATCAAGCTAGATATTATTTATATCATCTACATCTTGCGCCGATTTAAAAAAACACACTAGCCTTTTAAAATAAGATGGCGGAAAAGGAAACTACCGAAGATTGAAAATACCGAATCAAAAATAATAAAAAACATATATTGTCCGGATCGGCCTTAACGCATTTATTCAATAAATGGCTATTGTAAATTTGCTCTTAACATTCTATCGTCTCGTTGACAATTGCTATGAAAAGGCAATATTGCTTTCTCACACTAACTCGCTAAGTAAAGATTTTTTTAATATTCGTTCGACCTTGTCAAATTTTTTAATTACGATGAGCTGGATTGTAAGAGCTGAATGAGTCAAGTACCTATATTATAAATAGCAGTTTTTCACGTTTAGCAAGCCGCCATAAATTAAACATTACATCGATATCTTTCACACGGACTCGGTTATGTAACTGCAAACAAACTCCATTCCAGGGCATATTGCGTTTTCCCAAAAAAAAGTTTGTTCCTAGTTTCGCTTAGTAGTTGATAGACAAGCCACCTCTCAGATCAGAGCTGGGAGATTTTATAAATTGCCTCATTTCGAACATGTTCCTCGCAGACAACCTTGGAGTCAAACGTAAAAGATTTAGAACAACGCTTTATCAACAGAGTATACTCAGAAATTAAACTTACATAGATAACACACTGGAAGAAATAAATTCCGCGTGCGATGGAAGGAACGAGCCTGCATCATGCGATCGACGAAAAAGAATTTAACCTTTTTTTCGTTTCTTGTCTGAATCTTGAAAAAAAAAACGGGAGATTTCAGGTCTTTGCCGGGAAGTCAGAAGAAAAGAGAAAAAAAAACAGGAATCTCCCGGCAAAATCGGGCGAGTTGGCAGGTCTGTTGATCTCTAAAAAGATGTTTTAAATCCAAATTCGATTCGAAAAATAGCAGTTTAAAGCGGGGTTGTTCACTCAGCGATTAAAAATATGTTAATTTCAAGGTTTATCCTAAAAAACAAGGTATTGAATATTACTTATATTTGTTGTTGATTTTCCTGTATTTATATATTGGCTTTTGAGTCATTTTTCAGTCATGTCTTAGAAAACACTTCAGTAAACGGTCATAAATAAGGTACTAGCTACTAAAATAAATAGATTTACAATCTGCACTTATATGCAAAACAGGACCACAGATTATTTGCTTTGACTGTATCATATTATCTTTACACAGAAAAACTCGTAATTTCTTTGTTTCTGTGCCTCGTGTCCAAACACATCAAAACAGTGAAAACACTGACGCACCTGCATTTATAATGAACTGATTCGCTCTATACAGCAAAGTCGGTAAACAAAAGTTCACCTTTGTTGAATCAATGAATATTGTTTGAGAAGAATTGCCCAATTAAAGTTATACACTCAGATTCAAATGGATTTTTTCGATATTGGAAATAGATTGTGTATTGTGATTGAAAACCACTTAGGGGAAAATATAGGGCAAATAGAAATTTGCCAAATAGAAATTCGTCAAAAGGATTAGGAAAAATATCTCATCTTTTATGATGAATTAGAAGTATTATTTTTTTAAATCAGTTTAAAAAAGAAGATAGTTTCTATGTCGCGCAAAGAACAATTTCTTTTTAGTAAACTGAAAGATTTTTCTCGGCTCAAACTGAATTGTACTTTAGCAACAAAAATAACCAAAACTATTGAACACGACAATCTTATAAATCTGGATTCAGTTAAACATGGAAACTTGATTAGAAATACATTAAATCTTAAAAAGTTTCTTTGGCCAATGTATCACGGTTCAAAACTTCATGAAAAAACATTTTAAAAAATGCGAAAGAAAAAGAGAGGAAAACTGATGTTCTTATTAAAATCTTTTTAAAAATTATAAAAATATTTGATTTAACCTGCAAGTCAGTGACAAAATCGTATATTAATCTGCCATGCGATAAAACGGTTTATCAATATTATGAAAGGCAGTTTGTATTGGAAATTGCAATACGGTTTACCAAAACTCAGGATTTATCCGCTTAAAAATCTAAATATAAGATTCGCTTCAACTTTTGAGTAAAAGGACAAGCAAACAAGTCAGTTTTTAAATCTAAAATAGCGAGAAATTTTACTTTTTTAGATTTATTAAAACCGTATACTGCTGTAGACGCGGGTTATGTTTGTACTTCGTGCGCCCTTTAAAAACAAAACAACACTAAGATTATTTTAATAAGCTTTTATACATTTGTAGACCGCATTACGGAAACAACAAACATCAGTCTAGCGGCGTTATAATGTAAAAATACGATATTGTTGAACTTAAAATATAGGTTCCTAGTATTAAACTCGTCCACATTGAGTTGGCTATTTCAAAACCTCAAAGCGTAATAGAAAATATAAGACTGAATTACTGGACACAGCACCAATATTTATAAGTATAGCGTTTTACACGTATTTTTCACTTTATCGATATTATTTTATCGCAAAATAGTTCTGATTGTTTTGCCATCTAGCAAAAACTATTTGGATTTGCTGAAATGTAAGAAAGCTACTAAAATATATCAAATCACTTGGTATATTGATTGGTTGCAAGACTTTCTTTATTTCTTTTTGATTTGCGAAAGTAAATGCCCACTAGTTTTTTTAAAAAAAATGGCTTGATAAAGTCAAAGAAACCATTTTAATCCGTTTTCCTATCGGCAAACTACAGGACTGTAATCAGATAGACCGCGGATAACTCGACGCTATTTTTGCCGCCGCTTTTAAAAATTGATTTTCTTCGCTCTTATCTTTCTATTTCCATTCTCGAGTGCCACTGCCACCGATAAAAACTTGCATAATATAGTGAATATGATCCCCGATATGAGCTGCTATATCAGAATCTCAAAATCGAGGGTTGCGATTTGACTTATGTTAGGCTACAGTTTGAGGGATGTTTTCACTTATCAATCTGAAACTCCGTTACTATGTATCGCATACCCCAAAACCTAGATATCACTGGAAAGCTAATAAAACTCTCTAAAAGATGGTTTAAATCAATTTTCTTTTTTTTATTAGCGACATTGATCGCTTTGTTTGTGATCAATTTTTTTTTCTTCGCGATGTTCCAAGTCTGTTTGATTGTGAGCTAAACTATCCTATGTTATCATTCCTTCCTCAACACAGCTTGATTGCCACAATGGTGCCAGCGATTTTTGATAAACTTTCTCACTCACGTTTTACTGCAGATTCTTGAAATTTGCAACTTGCAAAAAAGTTTACTGATAAATCATCCGATATATAAGAATCCTATGCCGTGAGAATCAACATTTCCTGGCACCGTTTCAAAGATCAACTATTACACCACCGTTGTGCCAAATTTGGCAACAATGGAACAAGACTTGTTTCAGTTGGAATCTTGTTTTATAGATGTGTTTGGTTCAAAAAGTTGTTTTGAGAAAAGTGCATTCGAAAAAAAGGCTCGTCACACCATCAATTTATTTCCAGTGATGACTTTTCATTTTATATAGCTCAAGAACTAAACATGCTTTAAAGACATTTTTTTTGGCCTGAAGTGGGGGAGGGAACTGGGAAGGACTGACACAAAAAACGTCTGCGGGGAGGCTAATAGGTTTCCTGCAAAAGCTAAAAAATGGTACATCTTTCCAATTCAAACTTTACCCCGACTTCAGAAGCGATGGCTAATAGGTCCTTTGCAGAACTTGGTTACATGGTAAGAAAAACACTATACTGGGACGCAAAATAAAGAATGTGATAATGTAAAAAACAAAGAAAAGTTACACTTTTTTGTTAATTGTGTTTTACCTTGGAGTCTAGCACGTTCTATTGCGTCCCAGCCAGTTTGGCGCATTTTGTAGTACCACGTGAACAAGTCCTACAAAGTGCCTATTGCAAGGCTAAAGATGCGAGTTGTTATAGTAACCCAAGAAAATTGCTGATTGGCTGAAAAGTTATATTAACACGCACGTTATATTAACAGTTATATTAACCTTGTCATATATTTACGTGTGCTCAGGTACCTATTTATCCGAGTGGCAGGATGTGGTCTCTATAATAGGAGAGTGGTCTATTTTATAAAAGAATTGTTTTTACAAGAACACGATATAAATACTGTGACGCTACGATACGAACTTAAGGATGTAAGGCTGAATGAAAAAAAATCCCGGTTTCTAATCAGCACCCATGTTTCAAAAAAGATGCCCCACTGATCTTTTTTATTTTTTTAAATATAGAATTTTTTTTGGAAAAAATATATTGCCTCAGTAGACCACGAGATTCCGATGCCGGGGCGCCAATTAGAATTGATTTGAAGCATTACCGTAATGGGGCAGCCCGTCAGATTCCCTCGGGACCGAATCAGATAGCCTCAGCAGGCCAATGGAATCCCATAGAGGCCCATTAGAATCAGTTCGAAGCCAATTAATTTTGGTCGGTACCCCCTCCTCAGTTCTCACCGAATTACCTTACTAGGTCATACTCTCTTATTGCCTATAGACCATGTCAGATGGCTCCAGCTAGCTAAATCCTTTTACGAGCCCAAGTGGCCCATTGGAGCCGGTGTTTATCTCCGTTTTCTGTAGCGTTGAGCGGATGAGAGTCATTGACTCCCCCTGGATGGAACACTAATCCATCGCAGGTTAACCCCCAGCAGAAGCTGGTATTCATTTTACCGACCTCGGGAGGATGGAAAGCTGAGTCAACTTTGGCGGAAAAGATGGCTCCAGCAGGCCATGAGAATCCTAAGGAACTTCAGATACGCGGATAAGAGTATGCGTGCACGAGAAATGTTGTCACTCACAGCCAGCGTTCTGAAACAAACCATTTAATTGGGCCCGGGTAGAGACAAATTTTCTCTGTACAAACGAGGTTTTAGACAAGAACACAAAGGCACTGATCACGATAAAACATTTAATTCACATTTCAAAACAAAAAGTTGTATCAAGTCACGCTTTCCAGGTTGTCACGCTTTCACCATCTTGGACTGAAATCGAGGCTGAACGAGAAAAGCACAGAAAGGATGAAGTCCTGTTGGAATGCCGACCCTTCTTGGTTAATATCCTTCAAATATCTACCAAGAGTTGCTCTGGATTTTGCTGAAAAATGGCAAAACGAGAAAGCCATAGTTCCGCGAAAGGTTTGATTGCCGGCTCAGCCTCGTGTTCAATACAAGATGGCAGAAGTGTGACAAAGGTCCAAGAGTAGATGATATATACCTTTAGCGCGGTTGTTACAAACTGAGAACCGCGAAGGGTCACGTGATCATGCCCTTGCGGTTACGTTTGCAGTCTGCAGTTCACATTTCAACCTCAACACCGCCTTCTTGCGGTAAGTGATTTACGGCACCGCTCTAGAGCTAGAAAATCAGTTATGTTTCTTAATGTGTCAGCTCTTTGTTTAACGTAATTTCAAAGATCAAACAGACACTTTTTAAACTGAGATGTGTGGTACAAGTAAAAAGTCCAACATGGCGTCACAATTCAATGTTCTCACCGTCGAACAAGGATGCCTTGCTAGAGTTAAAACTTACTCAAATCTCAAACAGCCGGGCCTAACCGAAAACTGCATATCACGGCTTGCGGTGTACAGAAAAAACCTGGTGCTAAAGGTCTCTACGGCTGGGAGGCTGTTCGATAGAACACGACTAATCACATTCTGTAACTAATGATCTAACTTCTCTGTTACGGGTTGTCAAAAGCCAAGCCGCACAAAGAGCATTACAAGACTTGTTTAATGATTTCAAGACAATTACTTAAAAATAAAATTAAAAGATGTTCTACAACCTAAATCAGTTTTAAATTGAATAAACCATAGGAACCTAGGCAGGCTGAAAACCAGCCAATTATGTAAACGTGGTGTAAGCCAAAAAGATGATTCTGTGAATCTATTTGTAGATCGCACTTTCGTCAGTTCTAAAAGTTGCAGCTTTAAATGATACAAATAAAATGCAGTTATTTTTACTCCATATCGAAACCTACGAAAAATCGTAAGCGTTCTCAAGCTACTGAATACATTACAGCAACTGTCACTTAACACAGTAATGGTGGTGATTAAAGTAAGTTAAATACACTCCGTGAGAGACTGTGCTTCCTAAGCTATTCTCAATGCTTGCGTAGAATCTTTTCATATCAATGAAGCTACAAGTCGTACTTTTACTCCATGGATTAGGAAATAAATGGCAACTCTCACATCGATCTTTACCTCAACTATCGCCTTAGTGACTAACAAGCTCATTAGAAAATAAAAACGGACTCTGAAACCAGAGAAATAACTGAGGATCTTATCCTTCCTTACTTATACATCAACAGTATTCACCTAACTATGTGCATCGAAGAGATTTCTCTGAATGGTCCATTCATCTTATCAGTGGGCCACTTTTGCCGAGGGCTTGCACTGACTGGAACCTTATAGGATCAGCTGTTAAGATCCCCTCCAGTTGTGCTCCTCGTTGTAGTAACACAAAAGGTTACGTTTCCTTGTTGCAGTAGCAGGAAACCCAGATTTGGGTTGGTTTTACTGGTACAAAGCTGTTACATCCCTGGCAGAGAGTTCACGTTTTCCCGTGTAACATGGCCTTTGTGTGGGCAGACATTGTACTGAACACACGCAGGCTTTCGACATTGATTCCACAGCTACGCGCCATCTCCACAGCCTCTGGTGTTACCTGAATGCCGCTAACCTGTGCACCACGTCTTGGGCCTTTGCTAAGACCACCATACGTTCCTGGACCGGTCAGCAGGGTGACTGTTCCCTTACCTGCTTGGTTGACAAAGTAACGGCAGCAACCGATAACCTGATGGAACCTCCTACAGATGAAAATGAATGAACAATAAGAATACTGGTTTACAAAGCCCCGTGTATTCAGATTCATCCTTTGCATTCTGTCCCATCACTCTTTATACTTAAACTGTAAAGTGACGAAAATACTCAAACTGCAATAAGAACCCCGCTCCCAATTCTTCGAGGATTTTCCAAATATACCATTTTGCGACGGATATAAAAAATTCTTTTTTGTGATTAAAACTGGCGAGTATTTGGTCGTGTCAGCAAGCGTGAGATATGCGAATTCCTTTAATACGAGTTTTGTGCGTTCAGTGTTATTGTGTATAAAATCATCAAAGTAAAATAATCACAAGAGTGAACAACTTACCACACGGAAACATCTTCGTAGCGGCCACGTCTCTTGCTTATGTCAGCGGTTTCACCTTCCTTCTGGCCTCTCAGCCACCTGTAGGTAAACACGATGAAGTATGGCGTTAGATGTGGGACATGATCGGCACTCACATTTCGTGGCGTCGGAAAGTCTTAGTCGCGTCGAAAATCGTTTTTCGTGTCGTCGTGTTCTTCCTAAGTGCCGTTGTTCTAGTCTCTTCGTGTCGTCGCGATGTCTGTTTCGTCGTAATGTTTTCGTCGTCGCGTCGTTTTAGCCTCTTCGTGTCGTCGCGTTGCTTGTTTCGTCGTAATGATTTCGTCGTGGCGTCGTTTCACTCCTTTCGTGTCGTCTTGTTTTTGTTTTCGTCGTAAGTTTTTCGTCGTTTTGCTTTATTCGTGGCGGCGTGTCATTCGTTTCGTCGACGACGGTATCAAAAAGACAGCGGTAACTCCACTTTTCCGCCAATTTTACTGACGTGGTAAAAACAAAATGGCTACCATGAGTTAAAACTATGCCTCAGTTTAGTCCACGTGTTTCACCTCCCGAAAATTTGAAGAACCACATATCATCGGCTATTTCTGAAGTCATTCGACTCCTAGAAAATCTTTCGCTATTCGGTAATGATCGAAATCAGTTTGATTTCTTGTGGTACAAGCTCGAACAAATTGTTTATATCTGTGTCCCTAGTCAAAATACATGGAGGGATTTTTATAAAGGAAGAGTTTGTTCAAATTCTTTTGACTGCTTGCAGCAATTTATGTTAAATTTTTCTTCACGCTGTCAACCAGTTTATACAGGTTCGGCAGGTAGGCCTGCCCTCAATATTCCGAGAGAAACTTTAAAACTCTACCTAAACTAAGGTTTTTCATTAAACAAGATCGCCGAGATCTTTGAAGTGTCACGGAAGACAATCAGCCATTGGATAGCTAATTACAGTTTTCAAACCGCTCCATTAGGAGCGAGCAAATATTGCAAAAGAATGAAAACCGCTCTTTTAAGAGCGATATGTTTATTTGATATTTGTATGTTCATTACGATTATTTGAATGATGCATGACTTGCTTTGAATTTATATGAAATTTATATGTTATGATTTTAAATTTTATTCATTGTTGTACTCGTATATTTGAAATTTTAACTTCGTTTTTGGGGGGAGCGTATTCTACACCTGGTCAGGTGTAGAAGATGCCCCACCCCCCCCTCCCAAAGTGCCTTGGGGGGCGTATTCTACACTATATCCGGCCGAATAGTAGATTGATCAATTAGTAGAAACCTACTAATTGATCAATCAAAAACATATAAACACTTTGAATTGGTTAGTGGCTGAATGAATCAGCTGGAGAGAGAAACTTCAAACTCTTTCCCACTTTTTGTCTTGCAGTAGCATACAAAAAATTTGAAGACCTTCATTGACCTCTTTTTTTGACATTATTCTCTTCTATCAGAGTTACTGTACTGGCCCTTAAACCATTTTGAAGATAAACAGAGTTTCAAAATAAAATTGTTAAAAGTGAATTGATAGAAATTTGTTTTGGTGATGCAGATGAACGAAAAATTTAAAATGTTTTCTTTATTTTGTAGTTCCAGAAAATATCCATACCCCCGCCACGGAGGGACTTGGTTTTGTGGGCGCCCCGCGCCGGGGGGGGGGGTGGGGGGCGC
>JAOCPT020848378.1:0-15434 GCA_026546935.2 Palythoa grandiflora
TTCTGAAAATCAACATGGGAAACCAGTCCAAATTATACACACTTTGTGTGTGGACCAATCAGAATGTAGGAAATTACAAGGTCATAATAATAGGGTGTATTCAACATGTAAAAGCAGCTAAATTTAAATTAAACTTTGAAAAGAATTGTAGTTATATAATTTTTGATAAATTTTAATTAATTAATTTAAGTTACTTAATATCATACATACCATGTTAAGTCTAGGCTTTTTATATTTCCTAGTTTGCAGATCTATACGGTAATGATAATTTGTAAGAAATGATTGTGAGCATGTGTGACAAGTGTAACAAGTTTAAATATTGTTGTATGTTAGTTTTATCCAGTTATAAATTGTTTTGTTCACAACATGATTAATTTGTAATATTTTTTCTGACTTTGTGTTTGGTTGAAGAACTTAACTGGGCTGGACTGTGTGCCATTTGAGATAATTTAATATTTTTTAAAGAACATAAAAATTTGATAATCCCCAAGCTTCCTTTAAGCCTCTAATTCCAGAACAACCAAAAAATAAGCCCATGTAGGGGGCTAATTATAGAGGCAATATATAACTACTGTATTTTAATTTACTGAATTATCTGCATGTTTTTTATCTTGTAGATTAATTATTTGAATAGCGACCTCATTTCTCCTTTGGAAAGTCTAATTGACACGAATCCAGTGCGAATCAAGGTAGGCTGTCCTATTAGGATCGGTAATCCTGCTTTAAATTATCGTTAAAAAAGAAACAAATTTTAATGTTATCAGTTTGAAATGATTGTGATGTTCAAATTCAGATCAGAATAGAACAGAATGGAATATGTAGAATGGAAATTTGAAATAGAATGGAATGGAATGGAATACTTTGAGTAGAATACAGTACTTACAAATTTAAACAAAATAGAAAAGATTGTAATAAAGCAGATTGAATAGAATAGCGATTGAGTAGAGCAGTCAGCTTAATTATCAGCACAGAAAAACCAAATGTAGAGCATAGAATAAAAGTTAAAGTCTGTAGTTAGTTTATAGAATAAGCACTGGAAAAGTCACATTAATAAGAGGAAGAATAAGAAATTTAGTATATATACAATGATAAAATTTGTTTTTGTTGTTTTGTTTACATACTCAGCTAGCACTGAATGAATGTTGCACAACCTCGATTTTAATCTGATATATTATTTATAAACTACACAATATAATTTTGTTAACCAAAGTTGTAAGTACACAGGTTATGCAGTTATTTGTTTCTAGTAGATAAATGGCATGAATGTTTAGCTAAAATTCATTATTTTGCAAAAAGTTGTTGAGCCAAATCAAAGAATTATTTTTTCTGAGATGTTGTTGGTATTGCTGTCCTCATTGCTTAAGGTTACTAAATAAATGTAATTCTATTATTATAAAGTTTATATTTAATTTGGTGCTGCTGAAAAGGAACAAATATAGCAATTAATCAATAATCAACAATCCAATTTTTTATTGTTTAATGCTTGTACATGTGCACAGCCTGATCGGCCCATGTAATGTAATCCAAGAGAGCCTTGGATGCTGGATTCCACACTATGGATTCCAGATTCCAGTGGTTGGATTCCGGATTCCATAAGCTGGATTCCAGATTCCAAGGGCTGGATTCCGGATTCCAAAGTACTGGATTCCAGATTTCACAGGCTGAAATTTGCCCGATTCCAGATTCCAAGGGCTAGATTCCAGATTCCATAATCCTGGATTCCGGATTCCACATGCTAAAATTTGCCAGATTCTGGATTCCGGATTACCTTCATGGGCTGAGCCTGATCATTGCCCATAGCATCTGATAGTAAAATTAACCTGCAGTAGCCTATAGCTACTAACTTAAGTCATTTTGGCTTGCTATCTTTTTGAAGTACAATACTATAGTAACAAAATTAACTGACTGACAAAATATCTTCATTTATCATTGCCTTAAATTTATTTCTTATTCTAGTCCTGTCAAAAAGGATACAATCATGAAGTCAAAGCCAAAGTTGAGGCAAGTAATTGCTATATAAATTTCATTTTTTTGAGAGTATATTTTTCCTTGAGCAAGGATTAAGACAAACTAAAAATTTTGAATTGATTAATATTTAGCTGTTATCAATTCTTGCAGGCAGTTGAAAGAGCCAAGAATGAGTTAAATAAAGTCAGGAAAAAAAGTCAGCGTAAAAAAGTAACTGAGAAATATGAAGAAAAAGAGAAACAGGTAATGGTAGCATTGTTTTTATTTATGATAAATTAATTAAGTGATGCTAAATTTAGTTAAAAGTGTTTATAGATTAATATTGGAAATACAGTATTTTGAAACAAATATTTTGTTTTTTTAAGTGTGATGAAGAATTTACAAAGGCTCAGAAGCAGTTGGATGAGATAAGGATAAGTGGGTGTAAGATGGTAAGTGTGTTTAATATAACTGTAAGTCTGTTAACCCTTTAAGCCCCAAGCATGACAAATGATGTGTTGGTAAATTCTCCCAAATGAGCTCCACACTTTTTGTATAAGCAGTTTGGGAGAATTTATCGTTTCAACTTCTACAGTTTATTCCACTTGATCAATTTCTTATTTCTCATTACCAGTTCTATTGTTTTATTATGAGTTATGTAAGGAGAAGTTAGATGTTGATAAATTGCTCTGGGCTTAAAGGTTTAACAATACTATATATAAGTTGAGCCCCATTTTCAGATCTGAAATATTTATACTTTTTTAAAAGTTTGTCATTTTATTTTTTTGCCCATGTTTAAGTTGAGGTCAGTTTTTTAAGCCACTTTTTATATCAGAAAACTTGGACTTATTCATATTCAAATACAGTAATACTGGCACATACTTTCATTTCAAATACCAAGAGTAAAAATGATCCTGTATTAGATATTCAGTATAATAATTGTGAGACAAAATTGATATTTGGGGTATAATACCTTGAAACCAATCACTATATACCTACACATCAATTATATATTTGATATGTTGCTGGTACTATCCACAGAGACATTCTCTGACAACCATTACACTGTTGTGCACAGGTTGTATGAAAGCTAAACTTGCGAATTCCTTAAAATTTTCTGGTTTCCCGAGTTGCTCACTATCGGCAACTTTCACTACCTTTCTCCAGTGGGAGTAAGACTTCCTAAAGATACCTTCCTACACAAAGGAAACCTTTGCTTTTATCAGAATATCCTTCAGTAAATTATTAACTCAGGTGTGTGCAGTCAGGTGGTCTACCTCAAATTTGAGCAGACCTTGTATGAGCAATCCTTAGAAAATTATATGCATTTGGTGTATGTGTCATTTTTGAGTGGAACTTTTTGGAAAGGTAGGGGGTCCATTTGCACCCAGTGCACTCCCCCAGCCTACATGCCTGTAACTATATTCACCCTGCAGGGCTCGACGTTGCGACCTGTGGGGTTGCCAATGCGACTGGATTTGGTCCGCTGGTGACTAACTTTTCACTTTCGGTCGCCAGTCTGGCTACCTCAATTTCAAGTTATTTAATTTCCTAAAGATCCATGAAAAAATGAATAAAATGAATAAATGTATCACTTTCATGTACAAAACCGTTTGAACTGCCTTTATTATAATTATTATTGTGAAATCATTGATCTGCAGACTACTACTATAAAGAAATGAAACCGAAAAACGCGTAGATTCAACCAAAACTTATCTGTTTTGATGTAGTTGCGAAGTAGCTTGTTTTCGGGTAAAAAATTGGCGTATCTTTGTTTATGAGAGAAAATTTTCCATAATGTAAAATTTTGCAGCTGAAATGCCGGGCAAATGCGGTGGTAATGCATCGCAAATTCAGGAAAAGTCTCTCAACTTTTTTCACGGTCTTCTTTGTTCAAACAACTAAATATTTGGCGGACTTTTTTTAGATGTCAAATTTTTAAAAACTAGCTTTTTAAAATAAAGCAACACTGCACTTACATTGGTCCACAGTGACACAAGTACTCTGTTGTAATTTGCTAAGTGTTGCTCTGTTTGCAAACCATGTATCATCAAGGAGATTGTTTTACGAAGTTTTATATTTATTGTATTCAAATAAGAGAACTACTCAGACTGTGTTCTAAAGGAAAATGTTTTAATATGCAATTGATTGCAGTCCACATCAAAGACAGAAAGTTAAGCTGAGCATACATAAGTATTGCGGCCTGAATATAAAAAAGACCATTTTCCCAAACAAACATGGTATAATTTGCATCATCTTTATTGATTAAACATTGTTCTTACTGCGGAAATTTTAAGTCAATAAAAAATTTTGGCGACCAGAATATTTGTGCTGGCGACCAAATCTAAAAACTTAGGAGCCAGCTGGCCTCAAGGTTTTTTTTCTAAAGTCGAGCCCTGCACTTATTTATTATTTGGACTTTTTGGGGCTGTACATTATATATTGACAGCGGCATGGTTAATGCAGTGGTAAGATCTCTACCTTCTAACCACAAGGCCCCAGGTTCAGGCACTGGCTCAGCTGAATGTTGAACAATTGTGTGACCTTCTTTTCCACCATAGTTGACTCAGCTTTCCAATCCATCCTCCCAAGGTTGGTAAAATGAGTACCAGCTTTTGCTGGGGGCTAACCTGCGACGGATTAGTGGGAAGTCAGTGGAACTCTCATCCGCTTAACACTACAGAAACTGGAGATAGGCACTGGCTCCAATGGGCCACTAGGCTTGCAAAATGATTTAGCTTAGCTTATTCCAGCTGGGTGATGCTTACCTGTATTTAGGGGTGGTGCTTATTTGGGTAAATACATTAAGCCCACTACACACAATCTGAATATTTGTCTGAAAGCTCCAGATTTTTTTCTCAGACTGAAAATCAGCTTGTGTGTGGTAGTTCACAACAAGACCAGACAGAATTTGTTGTCTCAGTCAAAGATTGTGCATGTTAGATCCAAAAACATTATCCAATAAGTTAGCAGCTTGTGTTTGTTGGAGTCAGTTAAACCATTGACAAATTTGACAAATGTTGTGTTGTTAAATTCTCCCAACTGAGCTCCATACTTCCTATATAAGCAGTTTGGGAGAATTTGGCATTTCAACCTCCACAGCTTATTTCACTTGATCAATTCCTTGCTTCTTATTACCTGTTCTATTGTTTTGTTTGAGTTATGTAAGGAGAAGTTGGAGGTTGATGATTTGCCTGGATCTGTAAGGGTTAAATAGAGGTTTTGCACTAGTAACGTGACTCAGAAACATTTCTTAAAATATTTGACATTTTGACCCTGTTACAATATTTCTTTAAAGGGGTCGCTGTCAATACCTGGTTTTTGGCAACTGCATGCTGAAAATAGTTTTTGTTTGGATTCGATGAGATATGCAAATAAGTTTGGATCTCATTTGTATAAATATGAATTTTCTGCCATAATTTCCTGGGAAACTTAAAATCTGATACTCTAAATCAAGAAAGTTGCTTGACTTACCGTGCATTTTGAGAGTTTATGTTTAAAGGGCTAGGTTTCACATTTTGCAAGATATTTTAGGATGAAACATGAGGCGGCCATGACAGTGCATGGGCAGGAAGCTGCCATCCAAGATGGCCGCCTTTAAAAGCTACTAAGATTTTAGAGAGTGTGCAAAGCCAACAAGTCGTTTTGATAAAACTTTAATTTAAGATATTTTCTAAAATAAAACCATGAAATTTGCTATGGCTTACAAATTATGAATCAAAATCCAAATTATGCAAATTAGTAGGATTGTTTCAAACAAAAACTATCAGGTATTGACAGCAATCCCTTCAAAGAAATGCTGTATTGATATCAAAATGTCAAACATTTTAAAAAAATGTACCTTGGTCACGTGATTGGTGCAAAACCTCTATTGTCAGGAGCAGAATCACAGAGCAGTATTTATCCCATGCTAGACTAGCACTGCACAATTGAAAATGGCAGCCACAGGAGAGGAAAATGTTTTTGCAATGACTGCAGGGCCATACAAAAAATTTTACACAAGAATTTTTTTCTGAAAATTTTACAAAGTCTTAACTTTTTTTCAAGATCAAAAATTGTTTCAAGATATTACATTTTCATACCTACTACAGTTGAATCACTTTTATCATGAGATCAATAATTATTTGTTTTCTCACAGGAATTGAAAATCCAGCCAGCTTGCAACAAGGGTAAGTTCTTTTTTTTTCTTTTTTAAAACTATTTTGATTATATCAGCTGAGAAGCAATCCATCAAGTTTAGCCCGTTTCAAATACCAAATTTTTCAAGTGCTAAATCTAATGTAAACAAGGTAGGTCTACAAAATTTTCTCAAGATAGCATTTAGGTTTGGCACATAAAAAAGGGTTTGGCATTTAAAATGAGGCTCAGCTTGTTATATCCACTGTTAACCATATGACATCACATACATTTAGGCTTCGCCAAATGTATCAGTTGATCCACATTTGGGTCATGCATGTATGTCATTTGCTTTCAACTGTTACATTTTGATGCAAACTCAGCCACTTTTCTTTAGCATGTTTCTTATTTTTTGGTTTAAGAATGTACAGATGTGTAATTTAAAAATTGACAGAACTAGTTTGAAAACTTCAAGCCAACTTAAAATTATCAATTGAACCAGTTTCAAAATTACAAACTAGTGTAAACAAATTTAAAGCCAAAAAAAAACTTTTGTATAAACATTAAAGTTTTAAAAGAGAAAAATAAAACAACAATGAGTAAAACAGACATAATAAAAATAAATAAAATAATGAAATAAAATAAATATAATTTCTAGTTCATAACATTTATTTCAAATATTTTTATTTTATTTCTTTCAGTGAAGCAGCTAGTTCTGACTCAGATAAGACACTCATAAGAGAAAAGAGGTAACCTTTGATTTCAGTAAACTGAATCAAGCCATTTGAAAATGTTTAAATTCTATATTCTTTTAATTCAAGATTAAGTTTAAAATTTTGCAGTAAAAATAATATTTCACAAATTTCCGTACAAGGTAATATCATAAATTTTGTCTTGTGAAGTGGTTGCTCACAGTGTAGGTCACAGTGGTTGGTTGTTTCTTCAGCAGTTGTAAACGGTAACTTAGGAGTTGCTTGGTAATTTTTAAAGCATATAATTATGACCTCAAAAAAACTTTTCTTATACTGAAATTCTATTTTTATTTCTAAATAAATTCAAATTTTTAAAAAATGAACGGATTTAGAATTTTCCTCTTTGATTTATGGAGTGTAAGAATGCAACTTTGTGTGATCTTGACCAAATTTTGGGTGACCTGGGCCCACAATGGCTGATGATGTCATGTAAGTGCATCTAATTTGCAAAGCAATGCTCATTGTGATCATGTGATCAATTTTATGATGACTGACATGTGACTTGTATGAACTGAAAAAAGTGGCCTGGGGTAAAATGGAGCAAAATTACAAAATTGGTCGAAGGAAAAAATCATGTTGTTTTGAGCTTGTTTCTAGAGAACACTTTACCAAAACCTTTTAGTTGATCGTGTTTTTTTTTTTAAAAAAAGAGTAAAAGCAAAGCATCACGAGTAAAAGCAGAGTATCACAGCCTCACTCCTACCTTTAGTGTCCATTGCTCACTTTCCACCTACTCTATCATTTTCTGCCACTAATTTGTCTCATATTGCACAGGGCCTGTACGGGTCATGGAAAACTTGGAAAGTCATGGGGCTCTACAATTTTTTTTCCAGGCCTGGAAATTTATAGAATTTGATTAGGGTCACAAAAAGTCACGGAAAATTGGTACAATTTAGATAGAATTGTACAAAAATAACATATAGAAAGCATTGTTCTCTTGCAAAAATGTCTCAAATTACAAATTGATGATGATGATGATGATGATGATGATGAAAATGATGATGATTATGATGATGATAGTAATAATAACTTAATTGTGACCAACCACAAGGTATAGGTGCCACTATAGCACAAGTACAGTTGATGAGAGGAAAAGTCAATTACAATTTACATTTACATTATTTTCATTAAATAAAGACACTATTGCTCAGGTAAATCAGTCCAAAAAGAAACCGCGAGGCTTATAATTTTGAGGCTACCTTTTACTGTAATCACTATAAAATAAATCTATGTCCAGACTGACATAGAAAAAATCGCTAAAACACAAGAAGGGAATTCAACAAATTAATTTTGTAAATATTTGTAAGCAAATAAATAGATAATATATTAATAAAAATAATATATTAAATGACTCTATGGTCATGAAATATGTATAAGGCCATGAAATATTGCAGTAAAAGATATGAAAAAAGTCATGGAATTTCCGAAGAGCAAGAACCCTGTTTGGGAGAACCCAGTTAGTGATATGGTTTGCTTAGCTTTGACAGCGGGTGGTTGGCGCAGTGGTAAGATCTCTGCCTTCTAACCACAAGGTCCCAAGTTCAACCCACGGCTCAACTGAGTGATGAACATTTGTGTGACCTTCTTTTCCGCCAAAGTTGACTCAGCTTTCCATCCTCCTGCGGTCAGTAAAATGAGTACCAGCTTCTGCTGGGGGCTAACCTGAAACAGATTAGTGTCCCGTCCAGGGGGAGTCAGTGACTCCCATCCGCTTAACACAACTGATAAGCACTGGCACCAATGGGCCACGTTGGCTCATAAAAGGATTTTAGCTTTGCTTAGCTTTGATGATCATTTCTAATATTATATTTTTTTACCCAAAGACATGAATCTTGCCATCATTATCATGGGCGTGTTTGTAGTTCCTACCTGGAGAAAGGAAGGCTTCTCTACTTCAACAAATATCCACCAAGTGTTGAGAAGGCACTCACAATTCCATTTAGGAAAATCAGCAACAACTTGTCAAAAGACTGTATGAAATATGCTCTTCCGGCAATCTGTGTTACAGCATTTCCTTCCTGTTCGAAGAAGAGCAAACCCAAGCCAGACTATTTATGCAGAAAAGACTGTGAAAATTTATATAGTGGAGTTTGCGTTGCAGACTTCAAACTTGTAAACAGTTCTCAGGTGCTTGCCAAAATACTCCCAGACTGTGACAAATTACCTATAACTGGCAGTCCAGATGATGAAACCTGTGTTCAAATTGGTGTCCCTGGTAAGTTGAGCATTTTTCATGACTTTTTTGTGTTAGTTTTTAATCTACACAGTCATTTAGATACCTGTTGTGACCAGTGCTGAATAAACTATTATTTTTTAATGACCGTATTTCCTTGAATAAATACCGCCCTCCTATAAATGCCACCCTCCTATTAATGCCACCCTTGAATAATCACCACACATGAGAGCCAAAATATTAATAAATGCTGCCCTCGAATAAATGCTGCACCTGAGAACCAAAATATTGATAAACGCTGCCCTTGAATAAAATGCCATTAATTCAAATATTGAACAAAAGAAAATAATTATAACTAGTGCAATACAATAATTACGTGCTTACAAGCACAACAAGTTGTAGTTTTAAAACTGTAAAGTTTGATTGGTACAGCCAGACAAACAACTGTATCATTTTTCCTACTTACCACACATTGCATATTGGGACCCCCAATAATAAATGTCATTTCTGGCAGTACAAATTAACTAAGTAAACAAACTCGCATCTCGACAGGGTGTATCTAAATTAGCTTGCTGTCATTTTTGTTCATCTTAACAGACCCAGTGGATGATCTAGACAATGATAAGAAACTCATGAAAGGTGCCACGCCCAGTGAAGATAATGAGGAAGAAACTGGTGACGTGGGTGGAGTGCCTCAGGTACCGGCTTTAAATCCTCTCAAAGGAACAGCAACTTCTCCTGTGTCAACACCTTTCAGACCATTGACTTTGCCAAATGTCACAGTTAGTCGCCAAACTTTGCAGACTGGAACAGTTAGTGGTGAAATGACACCAACAGGTTCTAATTCTGTTGTTAAGGAAGAAAATACTCCTGGTAAGCCAGCTACTGGACAGAATATCCAGACACCACAAGCTTTAGAACTCAATAACAGAAAGTCTGGTGTGGTTAGTGATAAAGCTGACATTTCATCAGAAGAATCTGATCTTGCTACACCAATAAATCAATTAAGTGATGACAAGAGTCTAAAAGGAAGAACATCAAACACAAAACCCGACCTGAATCAAAATTTTGGGTTGCAACAATCAGACACTTCATCAGATGACAAGGATTCTAAATCACGTGCTGATGGTGGTCTGACTGGTTCAGCAACTAATAACTCAAAACATCTACAAGAATCTTTGGGAATGCTTGATCCTAGTGAACCCACAGCAGGACCAAATGCTTCTCATTCAAGCTTGATAACTGGTGCTCAAACTAGAAATACAGAAACTGCTAGCACACTTGCAACTACTCCACAAGCATACACCGGAGACAAGGAGACAGTAAAGGTACTGGGCTTTTTTTGTCACTTTTCATTTTCATTTTAGTAGCAATGAATTGTTTAAAAGGTGTTATCAAGATATTCATGAATATTTGGATTTTTAGTCTGATGATTTTCACGATTTTCATGATGCTCACTACTCCTGGAATTTTGAAATTTTCTTCCAGGGCCCTGGAAAATGCCTGGAAAAACAGATAATTTCCCTGTACTCCTGGAAAACTCCTGGAATTTTATGGAAAAATTTTCAACAGTTTTATAAGCAAACCAAAACCTGCAGAAGCATCTGACTCACATTTGTACATTTTGCATTTTGTGTAGACTCAATTTCAAGAATTTATTTTTTCTGATCATTTAATTGGTCCCGTTTTGCTTCAACCAGAAAACTGAAGAACCACACAATTGTTTTGGTGGCGTGGTTGGGTCCTGGAAAAATATATTTTCTACCCTGGAAAACTCCTGGACTTTTGTTATCATTAGTCAGTGAGCACCATAGATTTTGTATTGTGTTTTGTTTAAAAAATACCTAAAAAATGCAAAAATAGAGCTCACAAAGATATTAAAACAACAAAATCACAAAGCATTTCCTGCAGGTAGCAGCTTTCAAAATGCTATAATAATTTATATCTACAGTATATTAGAACTTTTTGACAGCTGCTTTGTGCAGGAAACTTTTCGTGATTTTCAGTACAATTGAAGGAAATTGGCAGTTCTTAAAATGAAGGGAACGAAAAAGTCGTTTGAAAATGGTGCATTGATTTGACCAAACTGAAGAATTTTACAGTAACATTGTAACTGTGAGCCATAGAAACAAGAATCGAGAAACTGTGATATGAAGGCGCATAGTATACCGTATTTCCTCGAATAAACGCCGGCCGGGGGCATTTATTTAATTTTTCATGATTTGGTTGTGGCATTTATTCGAGGGCGGCGTTTACACTGTATTTGAGGGTGGCATTTATTCAAGGAAATACGGTATAGGTGTTTTAGATGTGATTATTCACACTCATTATAAAGCATCCTCTTACTGTCAAGAATTGAAAAGCTCAGTGAAAAAACGGCCTAAATGACGAATCTCCTCACTGTTTTTTCCCAAATATAACTGGAACAGATTAGAAAACGATTACACAAGATGGACCTAAAATGCCTCATTAACCACCACGGCAAAGTATTCTCGATTGATAAACTTTGGAAAGCTGCAACCTACTTGAATCAATTAACAGAGCTACAATAAGCCGTTGATATTGTTTACTGGTAATTCATACAAACTCCTAATTAGATATTATAGAACGACTAAAAGACAACATTTTGAACAAATTTCTCGGTCTCTCTTGAAGCAAAATCTCAGACCATTTGTTTTTCACCTTCAGGAATAGAACAAGAACACTCATATTTTTGTCTTCCAATTTTTAATTAAAATATCTTTCCCAGTCAAGAATTTTACAGTCCTAGCAAAGATCAAATCTATTTCTTTGAACTGGTATATATGCAATGATTGTCATTTGTTGTTTTGCGGGTACAGCAACAGCTACTCAATTAGAGCAAGTTTAGCAAGTATAGAGTTTGCATGTTTGACACCAAAATGCATTCAGGGTAATTTAGAACAAATTTGCGACATGGAGTTTCCGCCAATCTTTATTTGAGAAATTTTTTAAGACTTAAGCCACCCGCAGCTACTGGCAAACTTCTGTGCTCGTAGTGTTTTAAAAGTCAAAGCTTGCCGTAAACGCTTCAGTAGCTGCTGGAATCAGCTTACAGAATAGCCAGGAAAGTGATTCTCTCGCAGACTGCCATGTTTTGATTTTATTAATTTTCAGCATCTCAGTCAAGTGTAAATTTACTTTTTCTGCTTCTTTGTTCTTTCAGAAAATTGCCTTGACCCATCATTCTGGCTTAATGATGTCAGCCTGGGAGCTTCTGTAGTAAAAAATGATTCATAAAAATACTAGTAAACACATTGCTTACCCGCTTCTAACTTCTGTGCAAAATTTGTAAACAAATGAAATGATGGCAAATGATAACAAGGCAAAAAATATTGAGCTATTTTGTATCAAAAGAGCAGTAATTAAGACTATTGTTTTGCGGTGAGTAAATATGCATTTTATTCGATCTTTTTTGCTCGTTTGCTACTCCTTTAAAAGAGTTGCAGTAAACAATCGCGAATAAAATTTAAATTCATTGTGGGTGCCCCATTAAGGCTGTTTTTGCACCGAGCTCTTCAATCGATTATAAAACAGCTACTTTTTTGTTTTGTTTCAACTTGTCAGCAATGGTTGTCAAACTCTGTTCCATTCAATCAAATGTGTTTACGCCTTTTTACAAAAATAATGATAATAATAATAATCAAAAAGAGCTGTATAATTGCATTTTCAAAGTCCTTGGACTCTATTCTTATACCAAGGTTCTCTTGGCCCTACGTGTGGTAAATGAGAAGGAAATGACGTAAGTGACTTGGTATAAATATTAATTTCTAAGGAGGATGATAAGTTACTTGCCTTGCATTGTCTTCAGTTATCACGTGCACACTTGATATAATAACAACAATCATATGAGGTTGAGCAAAATGTTGTGATTTGTCATTGGCGAGCAGTTTGATTAATAACCAAAGCTGAAGGCACTGAGATACTGAAAGATCACAATGTTTTTTTATTACCAAGTACAATAATTGTTTTATCATTCTATCACTGAGGTTGTTTTTTCTGTTTTTTGTGGGAAGTATCAAGCGATTCAGCTATCAATTTGAAAATTTATTATCTGTCCAAACTATGCATGAGCAGTGTCATAGTTTTTGCAGTTATATATAGGTTATATGTAGGAGAAAGAAGTAAAAATTATATTGGAAGATAACTGTTATTTCGTTCTTGTAGGAAAAGAAAAACTTGCCAGAACCTACAGCGTCTTCTTTGTCAACCAGTTCACCTATAACAACAAAACGTGTTTTGAGCAGTCCATCTCCATCTCAAAATACTCTGAAGAGATCATCTACACGACCTATGTCTAGCGAGAGGCCCTCGTTACCTCCAATTAATGGCAGCAAGCCCACTGTCAAACCATCCCAGAGTCAGATAACACTCTCTTTACCTTCTCTAGTCCTTGTCAACAGTTCTAAAACAGAAACAAATTTTGCTCAAAGCAGTGGAAATCTTAATGTCACATCCCAGCCTAAGACAGACTTATCAACGACAGAAAGTTCTGGTACGTATTGTCTTCTTTCCCAAGCCAGTAGGCCCTGGGCGGGGACTCCCAACTTTTTGGGATGGGGATGCCTGTTGGAAAATTTCAATGGAACTCCTTTGGCCCAGGTTAAACTTCAATCTTAGCATGCGTCGAACGAAATTACCTTTCTGGTCGACCAAAAATAATTATGTTCGACTTTTGAGTCAATCGTCGATCCTAATTCAGTCGATCAAAATATGGTTGACAGAAAATTGTAAAAAAACTTAAGTTGAGGCTAGTATATACATTATCATAATTGTTATTATTTATGAATTTAGTTCAATGCATGATAAGTTCGACGTTTGACCCACAGTCGATCTTATGCCATTTTAATTGACACCGCATGTCGATTAGAACGACTGAGTTGATCGAAACTCAATCTGTCGATTTTAATTGGGACAAACGTCGAACTTATCATGTGCAAAAAGGTGCAATTTCGTTCGACGCATGCTAAGATCGACGTTTAACCTGGGCCTAAGAGGTACCAATTTGGGCGTGACTTAGGTCAATTTCAAACCCTAAGAGCTACCATCCAAAAGCGCACATGCAGACAACATTTCAATCAATTTAATGAAGCTAAAGATAACATCATCGAATACTTACGCGATTTTATGTCTCCGTTTTTATGATACTGAGGAAGCCCTAAAAGGTACCGTAATGTATGAAAATGCCAACTTTTTGTCTCTGGCACCCTAAGCGGTACCCAATCCTTGAATTTTTTACCCTAAAAGGTACGACAAGCATCCCCGCCCCAAAAAGTTGGGAGTCCCCAACCCGGGCCAGTAGGATTATAATAGTTAGGAACCTTCGAACAAACTCCATACTTTTAGATTATTTTCAGAGGAGAAATCTACTTTTTTACGATCTATTCTTGTGACAATGTTCATTGGACACTCAATTTGCGTGGAAAGTTACTTCACCATATCTTCCACCACAGCAGATAAATAATTTAGAAAGCAGTGATAAATAGCTTGCTTGGACACAGGCTTCTTAGAAGCTGTTCTGAATGTTACAAGTCCAAGCGATTATTGATATTTAATAATTTAATTAATCCGCCAGTTTTCAGACCAAAAGTGCTAAACAAAGTGTCTGCGTTTTTTTCATATTCAATTGCTGAAAAAAGTTATGGCGCTTTTTCGCATTAGGGTTTAAAGAAGGCTAGAGACCGTACAAAAATTGCTCTAAAACAAAAAGTTTTTAGAAAAAAAAACGCAGACACGTTTTTGTTCTTCATAAAATTATATTAAAGAAGCTACTGTGCAAATTTTAGGGAAATTGAACAAATTCCCTTTGAGTTGGAACTCTCAAAAGACGATTTTGTCGCTTCTTTTTAGAGAACGTAAAAAAAGTCTAAAATTTCAGTTTGATTCAAATTTTTAGTACAGTTCGAAAACCAGCTCTATAAGCTTTAATTTGATATATATGGGTTTAAGTATCTAGGGTTTAAAACAGACACACTGTATCGTTTTGACGCAAAACACCCCTGAAGGTATACGGTAACCTTAAAAGGAAATTTTCCTAGAAAAAACTTATTGTAATATTTTGTTACTTTCAGCACCAACCACAACGTCTCCTCCGCTACCGCTCCATGTTTCAGCAGGCAGCAACAAGGAAATCGTGCTACCAGCCAATACCGTCAGTCTCTATGCAAGTGCTTGGCCTAAGGAAATGCCAGGTTTGCTAACTAGCACTAATTGGGCTCTTATCAGTTCTACAATTTCAACTTTATGGGTTTGTAAGATGTGACTCAGTGATTAGCTGACTGAGTGATATCTGAGTTGCGAGACGTGACGAATTCAGAAAAAAACAGTATAGTCCTTTTCTATTTATTTACACGCTTTTTTTTTATAAGAACCAGTAAATTTTGCCGAGGTTCATTGTTCTTAATTTTTTGGCGATTTCAGCCTCAATT
>JAOCPT020849333.1:0-15433 GCA_026546935.2 Palythoa grandiflora
TTCTTGTGGGCAAAATCGATATGTGAGGCTTCCCTAAGATTGTGAAAATTGCTTCATATAACAAATGTTTTCATCCTCTTGGGTTATCTCCAGCACAGGTCTAAGATATCGAAAATGCTTGTTTGTAGATAAAACGTTTACGATTTTATATGATATTTTAGATTTTAAATGGACTTGTACCTAATTTTCAGTTTTTCATTTTGGATCCTTTAAAACAGAGATAGATTTTCAAATTCCCAAGCAAAATAGGCTGAAGAGGTTCGAGAAATCGATGAATTAGTTTTTTTAGGAAACATTTAAAAGTTGCCTCCTTTTTACGCATATCAAGAAAACTTCCATTTTGCTTTTAAACAAATCGCTATTTAAGACTATCAAAGACTATCTTTTGACAACATCATGACACTGAAGTAGAATGATTAAATATGAAGGCACAATTAGATTTAAAAAGGCAGCCATCTTACCGGTTGTGGAGAGTAGGGGTGTTGTAGGTGACAACCATGATAGAAGTAGCAGCCGTAAAATGTTAATGACAAACATAAAGGGCTTACATTAATTTCCAATAAAAATAGTATGATATCTAGAATAAGAAAAAAAGTGTTCGAGTTCGCTGTTGGACAAGATTGGACTGAAAAGCACGTTGATTATAAATGTATAGTGCATGAAAATGAAGCAGTGAGTATTTGTACGTAATTTAGTTTATTTATACGTAATAATGTTTTGTGAAGTATTTTGTTTTGTTTTATTAATGTTGCTAGCTAGTTACTTTCAAGAAAGGTTTTGTGCATTGAAATTTATTTTGCTAGTTTAGGTGGACCCCCTTGGATTCATTACCTGCAGCAGTATATTGTTAAAACCACTGATATGAAAAGAAGTGGTTATAAGAATGTTCACAGTTTGTTTTTTCTTGTAAAATGTTTTGGGTTTCTCACAAAGCAAGTAACTTTTCTTGAAAGTAATGTTTAACATACAGTAACTAAATATTCTATGTTATGTGTTTGTTCTGTTGTTGGCTTGTGCTATGGCTTATGATTTCAGTGTTGCCCTTTTTTGTGACTCCTCATAATACACAAGTTTTATTTATTTACATTTTTGTATGCGGTCAACATCTCACATACTATCATTATTGTTAGAAAATTCAAGTTTGTAAAAGAATTTATTTTACAAGCGGTTATAAAATTTGTTTAATATTGAAATTTGTCATTATAATTTGGAAAACCTATTAATGTACTATCATCTAAAAGTACGACAAAATTTATGATTACAGTTATTTTTCATGCTTTAATTAGCGTTATTTTCATCCCTTTCTCATAATTTATGACTTAATGTAATCAGTACTTCTGTATAAACTTGTTAACGTTGTTGTTAACACGTTATGTGCGTTTAGGTTTTATGCCTACGTTTGGTCCCTGTTGGGTGAATCTGTATGGTTCAACGAGGGATTACTCTCTGTTTGATGAACACAACGACCTCAACAATGGTCTGGTAAGTACTCTGTTGAGTAAAATCATACATTATGAATATTTCTTTCGTAAAGAAGTTAAAGTTAACCAGCTTTTCAACAACGCAGATTTGGTTTTCAAAGTTAGCTGTAGGGTAAATTTTTATGGTTTCATCGGGGTTTAATTCCCCTTGTGATGAATGACCTAAACAATACTATTGTAATTTCACTTTTGGATAAAATAATATGGTTCCACTAGGGTTTATTCTATGTTTGAAGGACACAACGCCTTGTCAATATGGTAGATTGCTGTTCTGTTACTTTGTTGGAGAACATGCCATATTAAAAAGGAAATTTTTGTTTGTTATTTTACTTTCAGGGAGAAGGTGTTTCTTATCGTGGTAGGCTGCTGATGGCTGTGCAAGCAGAGTTCGGCGAATCAGCATCTGAATCAGGAATCAGACAGGTGGAAGTGGAACCCACCGCTCCAATCTCAGATGTAGGTTTTCGTTGTCAATGTGGATGACGACAGGTGGTTTCATGAAAATCATTCTTGTAGATGTAAATGTATGTATAATATATTTATAATAATTGAAAAAACTTTCTTAACAGACTGCAGCAGGAAAGGAAGAACAGTTCCAACTGTTTGCTTGCTTCTATGAAGCCAGCATGATTGACAGAAAAGTTGGTGACAAACAGATTCAGTTTGAGATGAGTATTGGTAAGTAACACGTTTAAATAAAATGGATAAAACTGACCACAAAGACAATGATGATAGTCGTAGTTGGTGATAATGAAGATGGCGGTGGTGGTGGTGATGGTATTGGTGGTAGTGATGATGATTGTAATGATGATGGTAGTGATGATGGTGATGGTGGTGGTGGTAATGATGGTGGTGGTGGTAATGATGGTGATGGTGGTGGTAATGATGGTGGTGGTGGCGATGATGATGATGATGATGGTGGTGGTGGTGGTGGTGGCAGCGATGATGATGGCAATAGTAGTAATGATGATGACAATTATATCGTTTATTAGAACCACCCCAGGAACTGTTGGCTCTACTCCTACAAACAAAAGAAACTCTGTGTCATCCAGAATTTAAACCATTCATCGAAGAATTGGTCACGTTCTTGTGTGATTTTGTAAGACAGATTAACGTACTTTAACTCTTATCTACATTACTTGTATTTTCGTTTATCAAAGTTATCCAACATCAATGTGGTTACAAATATTGGAATTGTTTTCTTTATTTTTATTCACTTTTCTAATTTGTAAAATTGGCCACGAGGACAGGGATTAGCCACAGTTCATGGCTACAGTAACAGGTCCCCCCAAAAAACTACTAAAATTTTCTATACAAAAGTCTAATAATAAATGCATATTTTGGGGACTGGAAGAAAGTAACTCAGAGTGAATAGTGAATGAATCGTGATGGTTATGATGTGTGAAGTGGGATTAATACAATCTCTAACATCAATATCTTTATAGGAAACTTTGGCAACACAATTGATGGACAGCCAATCCCAGATGAGGTGGCAGCTGAGGAGGACAAAAGAGATGGACCCAGTCAATTTGTCAAGTCCTTGACTCCGCCTGTAAAACCAGTCACAAACGACAGAACTTACTACCATATACCGTGGGAAGATTCCAAGCCGTGTACACACATTAAATTCCCCTGGCAAGATCACAGAAGAAGGCTTTACAACTCCAATATTCTGCTAAAGATTTGTGAAAGACTGGTAAGACGTCGATTTTCAATGATGACAGCATTAAAATGTTAAAGACGGTCATCTTGCTTTACTGTTACCGACCTTCCTTACCCATTCAAATATTTATTTGCGAGAATGGCTAGTTAGCTTCATTTAACTGTGCTTTACCTCGTAAAAGAAATTGGGCGATCTTCTTTAATCCATGTCAAATCTTGATTTTGGAACAAATTTAAGTTCATTTTATTTATTCAAGGTTTGCAGCTCTCTCAGGATAATATGAGAACAATAGCCAACTTAATCAGTTTTAAAGCTAAAGACTTACCAATCAATTTAACTCGGTTTTAGTTTTATCTTAGGTATAAGAACTTCTTTAACTGTAAATGTACGTGTTTAGGTTAAAGTAGAAATATTCTTTGGCTGAATTTAACTAAGAGCATAGTGTTAATTTTATATTTCGAATAGAATTTGCTGTACAGATTATTAGAAATAAGCGTTACAACAAAGAACTTTTTATTATAATCCACAGGAGGATGGACTTACTGACTGTTTGGAAAGAGTAAAAATGGACATGCCAAATACTTACAGATGGCTCAGTCGTGTGCTGGCTGAACTCATCAATGGATGCAAGTAAGCGACAATTTGTATACCAGACTGGAATGATTTAACCATTTTGTGCTGCATGACTTTGGTCTGCCTTGTTTTAACGATGTTTTGGCTTTGAAGTTGTTTGGGTTTGACATGTTTGTTATTAAACCAAAGAAAACAACATTTTTTCTGCTTATCGTGGTAATAAAAACTTGGCTCATTGTAAAATTATTTTTTTACCCTGTTTTGTTTCACTTTCAGTCAATACCTGAACCTGATCAAATCGATGCCGACAGGTTCCCATGTTGGACGTACAAAATTAGACAAGGAAAGACACAAATTGTGCCAGTATGAAGTTGTAAGTATTCTAGTTGGTTAAATTTAGGATTTTCACTGGTTATAACTAGTTCTTCGTGGTTTCTGGCGTTTATGATCCTGGTAAATTATATAATATTTGGGACAATGTGTTATAGCCAATTCTAGAAAGCGAGTCATCTCCCATTCCTTGACAATTGTCATTTGCATGTATTGTAAAACGAGGTCAGGCAACTGTTTTGATATTTTTGATATTTTTGAATTTTCCTTTTTTCCGCAGGAATCGGTGTGTAGTTCAGCACAAGAGCTAAAGGGTAGCACGAAGGACGACACTCACATCAGAGAGAACTTGAAGGCAGCAAATGCTCTGCTTCAAAGACTTTTGAACGTTGCATTGGAGGTAAGGCAGTGATCTGCTAAGTAACTTTTGACTGTGACTGAGGCAGGAATTGAAATTCGGGTGAAGAAGGAAACTTATCGAGAGTGAAAAAAACGTCTGCATGAAGCAAAAACTTTATGTTCAAGTATATCTTTTAAAATCTACGTATTCAATATTGTATGCTAAAATGGTTAATCTTTGTAATGAGTGTGATTTTATCATAATTTTAGCCCCAAGATTGCATCCCAGACGTGTTTCTGTGGATGTTGTGTGGCGGTCGACGTGTTGCATACACAAGGATAGCAGCACAGCACGTCGTGTACTCACTTGTAGAGGAGGAGAGGGGAAAGGACTCTGGAAGGATGCAGACTGTATTCCTCAAGGTAAGAAACCAGAAAAAACAAATTTGCAGTTTCGTACATGATCCAAGCAAAAATGGTTGTAAGAGTAGTAGGTTCTTTATGGAATACAGTGTAACTATGACTCTTTGTTGCCTCCAGTTACCAGGCAAGCGGAGTGATGGCCCCAAAGGTTGGTCTATCCAGGCCAAGCTGAACATCATGATCTGGCTGGGATTGCACAAACACAAGAAGGATTATCTCAAAGATGCACCAAAAGGCTACCAGACGGTAAGAGAAGTGTCTTAAAAAACAGTTTTAGAAAAAAAGTTGGCAATGTTTTTTGAATCACTGAAGTTTATGGAAAAGATAATTCCAGTGCGAGTCCTTTATTTAGAGCGGACTGAATGTAGCCATTGTTTTTGTCAGTTCCTTCTCCACTGATGAACCAAGCTGAACATGCTGTTCAAAACTAACTAATTAAAACAAAGCTTCGCTAATTTGTTTGGCTGATAGAAAAGAAAGCCATTGAAATTGTCCTTTGATTGATCAACTTTAGAAGTTCAACAGTGAATGAAATGTTCAAGTTTGGACAGGAAACATTTGTGGAGAAAGGAAACTGTTATAGTAGAGTGACGAAAATCCAGACAGAAGGTGTATAGACTATAAAACTAATAAAAAGGAAAACAGCTGAATGAACGGAGTGAATTTTATGCTTAGTGAAGAATATCGTTTTGTTGAGGTGTGGAAAAATCCTGTTCATAAGATTTATTGATGTAATTTTTGCCACGTGAAAGAAGAATTTTAAACATACCACAAATTTCAAGTATTTGCTTGTAACTTTACAGTCTGATCTCCATATCATTTTGTGACATGTGCTTCAAAGTGTAATTAAAAAGGCGATATCCATTTTCTGCTAATTCATACAATTTTACAGAACTTGAAACAGAAACTCGGCCAAAGTTCTCTCCTAGTTGTCCCCTATTCTTTGAAGCTATCATTAAGGTATTTGCTTTCTTTCGCAGCCCAAGAATGCTCACAAGTTGATGGCACCACCTCCAAACCATCTGATATACACTGGTTAGTTGTTGTGGTATGGCTGTGTATGCGTAGGCCGGAGGGGGGAGGGGTGGGAAGGAGGTCTAGAGGGTCAGTTTCTTTATTCAGTGTTGCTTATACAAATCAACACTAAGTCACAGGCGAGCTGATTGCTCAACTCTCTAACCATTACATTGAAATATAAGTCATAGTAGCAGAGGTGATTACTATAGCAATTCATATCACCCGTACTAGTTTACGCCACTGGTAATGATGATAGTGCTGATGAAAATGTGATGTTTTGTGATATGCATGGCCTGCTACATTATATGTATTTTTTTTAAAGAATGGGAGAAGGCTTAATGCTAACATTTCAATCTTTTCGTAAATTTTCTAACAGCGTTCTAAAGAACAAAAAAGCTTTCTAAACAAACATAAGGTTTCGAACTTTCCAATAGTTATTTTTTTAGATTAAAGGCTCAAATCTGAGTTGTGACAAATAAGTTATATAAGTGCTTTATTTTTTTGTATCACAGAGAAACAGAAGTTTATTCTCCGAAGTCACTTGTATCAAGCCAGAAGTTTGATCGGTAGCGATGCTTCAGGGCTGTCAGGTATGACGTATTCTATACTAATATCTCAATTAACTATAAGTTCAGACCTACTATCAGGATTGCTCATGTTTACCATCTATCTAGTCATGTTTTTCCTTGTTTGGAGTTTAGATGTTGGCAAGTATGTTATTCCTCCAAACATGAGGCAAAAACGTAACTTAGGTGGCTGTCATGCATAAGAGGATTTAGTTCATTTCATAAACACAAAGAAACATTTCTCTGTTACCACGCAAGCTGCATAATAATTAAGCTCTGGAAAGCAAACATATTTGCTTGGAAACGACAACTTTACTGAGTCTTATATATCAGTGACTTTTTGGCTTAAGTTGTATGTTGCAACATTTTAACACGATTAGAAATTTAATGTACCACCACCATCGCCACCACTAACACCACCCACACTAGCACCACCACCACCACTACTACCACCATTGTCACCATCAGCATCACCACATACATCACCACTACATACATCACCATAACCATCACCATCGCCACCACATACACCACCACCACCATCGCCACCACTAACACCACCACCAGCACCACAACCATTACTACTATCACTATCACCACCACTCCTACCACCACCTTCACCTCCACCACATACACCACCACCACATACACCACCACCACATACACCACCACCACTATCGCCACCACTAACACCACCACCACAAACACCAGCACCACCACTACCACCACCAGTTCTATCGCCACTGCCACCATCATCACTACCACTACCAAACACATATAAGCATCATCAATGTTATTTTATATTTTTATTTTCAATGTCTATCTCAAGGTTTTTGTCTAAGTTTGTACCCTTGAGCAATTTTATTGATTATTATACCGCGATTTCAAGACTGTTCTGTGCTCATCTGACCAACAGATGCATTTGCACGTGTGATCTTCACACATCTTGTGTCAGATACTCGTGTTATTTGGGAGACACGCAGCCCAACGTGGGACCAGATGTTGGTATTCAGAGATGTGGTGTTGTGGGGTGATGTGAATGAGATCGCAGTTAACCCACCTACCATTGTTGTGGAGATCTTTGACAAAGACATCGGGGTATGTACCATATGTTCCAGTAAGGTATAAGTATACCATCTTGACCGAAGGTGATACCATTAACAGTAATAGCAACATTAACAGCAACTGCAGTTATTGTAGTGGTAATGGATTATGAAAATACTGGTCATAGATATCAACGATAGCAATAATGATAACGGTAACAGTAACAGTAATTGTAATTGTAATAGTGATAATGTGATAATAACAATAGTGGTTATAGAAATAGCAATGGCAACGATAGTGATAGCGGCACTGGTAACTACGGTGGTGATAGCAATGATGATGACTGTAGTAATGGTAGCGAAATAGTAACAGTGAAAGTAATGATATGGTAATGAAAATACTAACCGTATCAGTAATAGTTAGAGTAATAATAGTAATAATGATGATGATGATGATGATGATGATAATGATGATGATGATAACAATAAACGGTAACAGTAATAGAATGGTAACAGTGAGGAAAATATTATCGGTAGCGATGGAAACGAAGTATTGGTCGAATAATGATGTATGGTACTCCATCGGTTTAGGTCTAGCGTTTCTTAGGAAGAGCAGTTTTGAAACAATAAATGTATCGAGAAATCTAAGTTGTGCTTTGTATCAATGCAGGGTGATTCAGAGTTTATCGGGCGTTCCTTATCTCGTCCGATAGTAAAGATGGCTTGTGAACCTTACGAGAAGCCATTCTTCCCGCCAGCACTTGAGTGGTTCCAGGTCTTCAGAGGGGAAGAAAAAGCCGGGGAATTGCTGGCAGCCTTCGAACTTCTTCAGGTAAGCAAGGACCGTAGTGACTTCAAATGACATCGATATTAACAAAGGATTGAAACGAATATTTAGTTGTTGCAATCCTGTTTTTCTCACAAGATAAAAACTTCTGAGTCGGCGAAACAAAACGATGAGTCTCTGATTTCTGGTCGGACGCTTTGCCACCCAACCAGAAGTTCTTTTCTTCAGAGATAAACAAGCTTGACACATCTAAATGTTACTAAATATTTGGCGCCTATTACAAAGGCATTTCTTTGTACCTGTTGGTATTACAGAGTGATGTATTAGGAATACCATTACCGGAAACTGGACATCATTGCTTAATGTCATAATTCAATATTATGTATCATATCAATTACTAATTTAAAAACTCAAATTTCTGTAAATGTTAAGATAGATCTTAGCTAATTTCTCTTACAGAGGGGCCGCTGTACAGGGGAAAAGTAAATAAATACGTTTTCAAAGTTAAAGGAGATACTGAAAACTGGAATGGAATCATTCGTCATTCGTTTTCAAACGTTAAAATAACTTAAATTTGATTGCCTCTAAACGTCGCTGTCTTAAGAGGTAAAAATAGAGATGCTAAGTTTAAATTTTTTAAACTGCTTATTTATGGTAGACACTTACTTAATATTATATTTAATTTTAAACGTCTAAAACGTTTAACATTGTTTTGTATTTATTTTTTAAATTTGTATTTGATTCTTTTAACTAAAAGATAAATAAAATTAAAACCAGCATGCAGTTTTATCTGATTAAAAATGACAGCAAGAAATGCCAAAATATGGTACGTAAAGTGATAAACGAAATGGTTTTTCAAATAGAATTATTTTAACAGTCTACTGAGATGGCAAGTAAAACACCATTTGTTATTACATCAGTACGGAACCCGTGTGCTAAGGGAAGGAAAACCCCAACAGAAAACCCTGGCCCTCCAGGTTGGGAGTTGGGCGATGGACTAATTGCTCATCCCACAAAACAAACTTATGATTACAGAAACCAAAAAGTGCCTCACTCCCCACACAGAGGAGAAAAGAGCGATGATGATGATGAAAAAAATTGGGAATATGTAAAACTGAGGAAGCACTGTTAACCGCGCTTCATTTGAATGGGAACCATAACGCGTAGTTGAAACCTTACACCTTTCATATTTTATTTCAACCAATAGTCGTATTCAGAACCGCATGGCAGGGACAAACGGGGACAAATGGTAGGTCATATACGAAGGCTGAGAAAGACTGCTTACTGTCCAGTCCCTAACATGACACACAGCTCTCTGTTTTCTGCCTTATCTCTTTTCTGCAGCTGCGCCAAGCATCGCCGGCGGTTCAGTAGTTGGAAGAACTACTGGAAATTTGATCCGAAACCACGGCTGTTTCAAATATTTCTTCCTCGTCTTTTACTGACTTTAAACTCTTTTATTCCAACGTACAGTTTTAAAGTAATAACTTATTATTAAACGCATGTTAATTTTTATACTTTTCATTTTATTTGTTTAATGTTTCAGATGTAAAGGGTTTTCATAGCAATGATTGTGTTTGTTTTATCAAATTTAAATTAAACAAGAACGTAATATTAAAACAAAATAAAAGTGTGTAATAAATAATAAATCGGGAATAACACGTTTGAAAGATATTCTATAAATATTTTGGTGTATTTAATGGGGTCTGGGTTCTAGCGGGTCCTTAAAAAATCTTAAATAGTCTTAATTTTAAGGCCTTAAGAAGGTTTAAAATTTTCCCAAATTCATAATCGAGGTATTAAGAGGTCTTGAATATATTTATTCAAAAATATTGTTGTTTCTCAGATTCAAGTTTCGAAAATAGCATTAAAACTATTTTGATGAGAATGCCAACTTTTCAAGTTTACACTTCGCAATTAAATAATACCAAGATTATACCAAAATTTGTGCTTTCTGCATTCCTCTTTCTGTTTTTTTTTTTTTGCACTTACCATTTTGCACTATTTTCTTTTTTTTATTTTTGTCCTGATTTAAACATGTTTAATTCAAAAAGAATTTTGGCTGTCCGGCTTGTATAGCCCCGTATGGTTATTCCGGGTGGCCAGCACCTTGTCACATATAAATTTCCTTTATTTGTCAATGTACCGTATTCGCTAATGTGAAATAAGTTATTGTTGTTGTTGTTATTGTTGTTGTTATTGTTATTGTTGTTGTTATTGTTGTTGTAATTGTTGTTGTAAGGATGTTGACACTTGGTAATCACATGTTGGTAAAAGCACATTCTCTTTTTTTGTTTGCTGTGATGATCTTAAATTAGAGGATTTTTGGTATTAAAAAGTCTTAAAAAAGTTTTAAATTTGTTGAACAATGAGCTGCGCGAACTCTGGGGTCGGTCGGACACAAACTGTTAGAGTGCATGTGGAAATTGGTCGACATGACACAATCAGTGATCACACAATAAAAATACTGACATGGCAGGACTGCACCCCATTTCTCAGTCTTAAACTAACCCAAACTGATATCAGCCGAGCTTTTGCTCCCTTATGATCAATTGAATAACACGCAAAATAACATAACTAATTAACATAACCAGCACGATATGACGAAAGTAATATAACACTAATAGCATGAATTCATATAAAGTAACAATATAGTGATGCAAAGCAGAGTAAATTGACGTAACGTAACCTAACGAAAAGTAACGTAACGTATCCTAACATACTTGAATTAATGTTGATAAACGAATTATCATCGCCGCAGGAATATGTAAAAGCTGATGTTTCGAGCGTTAGCCCTTCGTCAGAGCGTCACAAAAAGCTGAGAGAATGTAGGGTTTATATGGGTAGTTAATAGATACAGAAATGCAAATAGATGAAAGGCCATTGGTCAAAACTAAAAATGATCAGATGAATGAAAAACGCTCATTCGTACCATTAGGAGCCAAGGTACCGAGTTTGAAAATAAGTTTTTGTTCCTTTCTTTTGCGCTATTCATTAGAACCATTGTGAAGAGTAATGCCGTTAATTTGCTTGTCAAGAAAAGAATGTCCTGGGAGATTAAAATGCCGCGCGACTGGTTTAGATAGTGAAAGATCATTTGTTTGAACATCTGTTAAATGTTCCACAAATCGATCACCTAGTTTTACATTTCTTGTGTTTGTGTTTATGCTTATTTCATTAGTTGGAACCAGACTGTTGGAAAAGTGCGGTTTACTAACTATTTAAGTATGAGATAATTGTGATAATGTTTTTTAAAGTACTAACATTTATTTCTGTATGGAATCACGCAATTTCCAGATGTAATATATTAACAAAACCATTTACTGAACTCATAGGATTTCATCAACGTAAAGAATGTATTTTGTTATAAATCGTGTGCGATAATTTATTGCAGCTGTCAGATGGCATGTGCTTTCTCCCATCGGAGGTGGAGCCCATCAACACACCGGATGGTCCAATTACCCCGGTACCAGTGGGTATCCGCCCTGTGATGAGAAAACACCGTATAGAGGTGTTATTCTGGGGTGTACGAGAAATGAAGAGGGTAAACCTGACAACTGTTGATCGTCCCCAAGTGGATATCGATTGCGCTGGACACGTCATCCAGTCCACAGTTATAAGCAATGCAAAGAAGAACCCCAACTTCCAGAATCCAGTTTGCTTCTTCGATGTGGTAAGGATTCATTGCATTGACTTTTCGTGTGGTGTTTATGCCAAACCCCACGGGATCTGGGAAGCTTCCTTTATTATGCATTAGAACAGAAAGTAAAATCTAATTTCAAATTAGAAGCAAATATTTTGTTGCTTTAATTTTTTGTTCCTGGTAGTTTTTTAGTGGTTGCTTCCGTCAATACATAGTTTCTAGTTTTTTTAAATTCGTCGAGACTGAAGTGAGCAAGCTTGCAAAATCTCATATCTAATTGAATATGTGGACGATTTTTCATTTGAGTCAAATGTTAGAGTAAGTTCTTCAGTGGCCCATGGAGACAACGGTTCTTATGGTCCATGTCCCGTTTTTTTGTCTCCTTGGCTAAAATCGTTTTAAAAAACAAAATCTTCACACTGACTTTGTACAATAAGATAAGCCTGCAATCGTTTTACCCAGCGGTAGATATTAGTAGCGTTTTTGTGAGCCCTTTTGATTGAGTTCTTACTCTGTGTTTAGGAACTGCCAGAAAATGAGCGGTACTGCCCACCGCTGACCGTGAGAGTTCGGGACTGCAGAACATTTGGCCGATTCACCCTTGTTGGTACCCACGTGCTCAACTCACTACACAGGTACCTGCAGACGGGGGACAAGGAGAAGGAGCTGATGGAGAAACCAGACTCTAGAGGTACGCGAGAAAGGATCACTTCTGAAGGGTTATTGTGTTGTAAAATTTATACGTGGTTTATTTTAATAGTGTGTGCATTAACTACATTTTCGTTTTTTGAAAGTAATTTTTTCTTGTTTTCAGCGAATTAATTGTTGTTACTATGGCTGCCTTACTCCAAAAGTTACGCCAAAACTTGTGACTGATACCATTTTGCACCCAGCAGCAAATAATTCTTGTTTGAATTAAATCTCCATTCTGTGTTTAGGCGATCAGTTGGCAAACGGCCCATCCCGTCCTAACTCCCCAGCCCCTGGGGGAGGGCATCAGGAAATAATTATTGACATCGAAGATGTTCCTCCAATGGAAGAACCTGTGAAAGAAGAGGTACAGGTCACGTGTTTTCGGACCTTTGTGCATGCTTTCATTAATAATTCATTCATAATTTCATTATGGTGATGACAAAATTCCTGAAGATAATCGATAAAGATGATAGATGAAAATGATAGTAATGATGGTGATGATGTGATTGATCATGATAATAAGGATTTTTAGTTGATTTCGGTGTGAACTGTTTCAGTTGATGTCGTGTTGATAAATCATCAAGATGTTATTATTGATGATATAGTGATTTTAATTACTCAAACTAACTATTTCTGTTTAAGCGCACTGATTATGAAATTTTAAGGTTGAATAAAACTAACTGAAATACCACTTAACTAAACTGTTTACTATTTTGCTTTAGGGGCTGCTCCATTAGCCATTTTCATTACAGATATTTTTGTATCTTAGCGTGGTCAAGAACTTGTAAACAAATAGAAAAAAGAGAACAAGAGAGCAAAATAAAGCAACTAGAAAAGAAATTATTGCCTTATTGTGATTTGAATTGGTTTTTGTTTACGTTTACGAAGGGTGAGAAGAAGAAGAAGAAAGGTGAAAAGGAAGAGGAAGATGCTGAGGACGCGTTGGATTGGTGGTCGCGCTACTACGAGACTCTGAAGGACGTCGAGCGAGAGGAGAGCAGAGAGCAACAGGCACAGCAGCAGAAATCTTCTAAGCGAAAGGAAAAACAAATCGAGGAGAGTGAAGAGGAGAAGAAAAAGAAGCTGATCCCACGGCTCAAGGTAAATAGAAACACATTACACGCTCTGTGGACAGTATAAATCAACACTCGATTTAACTTAATAGTCAGTCAGATTAAAAATATAAAATAGGTTTTACGGTTTTCACGTAATAAAATTTAAAAACGATCATAAAATGACGTTTCGGCTGCACTTGTGGCTGCACTTGTGGCAGCCTTCATCAGAATCAGATTGTCCATCAATCCATCAATCAATCAGTTTTTGACATACCAACCACTGACTCCAACAATCAAAAATTTGGTAAAAAAAATAACTAAAAAGTTGACACTGGCTAAAAAACATATTGTTCAGGATGTTTCGGCTGCTGCTGTTGCCTTTTTCAGCCGAGATAGAAAGTGAAAATGTATAACGGCGTCCTGTTTTGTATGTATACATGGTGTGTAATAAAACTAAATCTCGGAGAAATATTTTATGAGTAACAGTAGCCTGTAGAGTATTTTAATGGCTCTAAAAATTGTGATGTTATTGTATATGTTCGGTACCGCGATGTGTTCATTTTATAGTGTTATGAAATACCAAGCTTCCAAAATTAATCTTTTTCGCCACGCCGATGACTTGTCAACAGTCTAATGTTCTTATTCAGAGCGGTATTACTTATGTAAATCGTAAAGCTTTATCAATATTTTGTAAAAAGTCATGCCAATAAAGCAACTATTCATTCATTCATTCATATTTGGTGACTGTGAAGCATATGGTATTTGGCCAACAAAGAGTTTTTATCCAATGCATTCCATGGGAGATAGAATCCGTATAATATTATGTTAAGTTTTGCGTTGTTTCTAAAACTTGTTTGTTTTCATTTTAGATCTTTGGTACTGAGTTAGAGAATGTTGAGGAGTATAACGGGTTCAACGACTGGCTGCACTCCTTCCCACTGTACCGCGGTAAAAAGACCAGCGAGGATGAGGATGATGACCACAGAATTGTGGGAAAATTCAAGGTTTGGGATTTCTTAGCGGTTGAAGATAAACCGCATTTTAATACGCACAGGGCAACAATACTTTGTTTTTATTAATTCCACATCAACATCGGACGAGTACGTCTCATATTTTATTCGTACGAACACAAAATTCGGTAGTCAAAAAGAGTAATGGGAAACATATAACACGAACACTGTCTCCAGTACAAGCTTTAGTCAATGTCTTTGTTATTACAATTTACGACTGCAATCAGGTTTGTGATGATTAATTCTCTTGACTTACTAGGGCTCCCTCAAGGTGTGGAAATACCCTCTACCCGAACACGTGGAAATGGATCCCATTGTTGGGACCTTCCTCAAGTTGCCTAGCAACGAGCCTGTCAATGTACTTGTGCGGGTGTATGTTGTGAAGGTGAGCTGAGACACGACCTTGATTACTTTGGATAATTTTATTATTTGTGGTTTGACATGGCAATCAGCTAACGCTTCTAGAGTCATCAATGAACAGTAAAGAAACATCAACTCTTTTCCGTATCTGAATATCTAGTGAAAATGGGGTGAAACTAGATATGAGAAAGAGATTTTTGTCGTCTTTGTAAGTGGTAACGTTACGAAGTGTTCTTAAGTGCATCGTAGCTAAGATGAGCCCAGACCACAGGGTGCGAATTCTGTTGAAATTGGGAAAATCGTTTTCAGGCTTTATTTTCGCAGCTGCTTAGATTACCCGTGAAGGTTTTATACTCTTTGTCGTTCATTATCGTTATTATTATTATTATTATTATTTTTATTATTATTATTATTATTATTATTATTATTATTATTATTATTATTATTATT
>JAOCPT020850307.1:0-15429 GCA_026546935.2 Palythoa grandiflora
GAATGTCACAGGAATGTACAATGGCAAGATTCAGGCAGTGTGCATTACAGTGTGTATAGACTGCTTTGGGGCTCTTTTGTCTGATAAATGCCTGCGTACCTCTTGCAGCCGAGGACATACTAGCTGCTCCATCATATCCTTGTCCTCTGCAATTTTTTACATCTAACGACCAGGTTTGGAGCGCCTCAAGGATTGATGTTGCCACAGCTTCACCTGTCGTCCGTGCCAAACGTACAAATCCAAGAAATTCTTCATGTATGCTACAAGTATCATCGACAAATCGAATTGATATGCAAAGCTGTTCAGTATTCGAAACGTCAGTTGTTTCATCGGCGAGAATCGTGAAGAAAGGTGCATGCTCTGGGATTTCACTAATAATTTGGTTCCTCAAATATTCCATTGTTATCTCTATTATGTTATTCTGAATAGTAGCAGACGTGTAAGTAGCATTTCTTGCGCACTCGCGTAGGTGTTTGGCAATGATCTCATCTCCTGCTTCTGCACGGAAATCTAGAAGTGCAAGAAAATTTCCTCGATTCTTGCAATTTTTATCCGCACTGGATTCCATATGTCCACGAAGTGCAATATTTTGTTTTCCGCAAAATATTACACTCGATACAATGCTTCTTAGAACCTTGCGGTTGTATTCAATCTGTGCTACTCTTGAAGATTCGATAACGGACGCAATCGCTTTTTCTGGAAAGCGCATCATCTTTATAAAGTTTTCGGCTTGAAGAAGAGCGTCATTGTGATATTTCGTCTTGGAATGCTCTTTTAGTATTTCACTTGCCTTATTAAATTTTGTCATGGCGAAACTCACAAGTGCCCCCGTGTTCGCAGTGTTGGAGCTCGGTGGAAATACGAGACATGCCCGACAAAAGGCCCCCGTCTTTGGAAGGACTGTACACTAGCCACGTATATTCTTTCAGCCAAGACATTTGAAACGACCTGCTTTTGCCATATATTTTAGTCTTCGGGAAAACAAATTTCTCGGATGGCGTATAGTCCTTAGTCAATAGTTGAAATTTCTCTTGGTCTGTTAGATTTCGTTTTTCTGCAGTTAGCAGTCCAGCAAAGTCATCTATAGCTTCAACTACAAAAGAAAGTAAAGCACTTTTAAACTTGATACTCAAGAAATGTTTATTATATATCTTATTGCTCTTAAATATCAAAAAGTTACAGCTTCACGCCACTAGGGAGCTTAAGCATGCGCGTTTTTGAGACGCGGACGGCAACCGGAAGAGAAGATTTCGCATGCTAGGGCCGTATTGTCTCCCAGATTTTCATACTGCTCATCTTTAATGAAGAAAAGATCCTTAGCAATATGAATGTGGTTGTGTAAGGACAAGTTTAACGTGAAAATAGTTCAGTTCCGGTTACCGTCCGCGTCTCAAAAGCAATTAACAACGCCTTCGTATACAAAGGATTAAATAATCAACAATAAAGAAATCAAACGTAAACTTTAAGGATCCCTGTTTGTTTTGTAATGCCTCGCGTATTTTAGTTTTCTAGCCGGGGAAACTAGACCGACAATCAGTTCGTTCAGCACAGCCTTAGTTCACCAAAGATGGTTTTTTAGTAATTCCATTGTTCTATGGTAAGACAGTCTAAATCTGGTGTCATGAAAAATTCTGACAATGACAACCATGGGCAGTTTAAAATGCTCACAGCTGAAAGGACATCGAGATTACAACAGCCATCTATCTTGTAAATTCGAAGACTAGGATGGCTGCGTGCAATCACAATCAACTCCTCATAGTCGAACTGTTCGCACATTCTTAAACTAAGACTTTCTAGCGCTTGTAAATGAGCATCTCTACTCAGAACACTAGTGGCCACCACATCATCAATATTTATACAATGTTCTAGGTATAACTCTTTCAAATGTAACAGATTTACTACAAAAGAAATGTCTTTTACAAGAAAATTAGATGACAAATCTAAGATAACAAGATTAGAGCAATTTCCTAAAGTTAGTGTAACATTACAATTAGTAAACCAAAGGAAAAAATCTTGTTCGAACTCGCCGTTGTAATATAAATGCTGGAAATGTTTACAGTGCCTCTCAAAAATGCTTTTGAAACTATGCCTCGTGTAAAAGGCAGGGCGCCCTGTATCCTGTAATGTAAAACGTTTCCATAACACAGCATGTACTTGAGAAGCTTTGAATTACAGATGATAGCGGTAGGTATTGGAGAATCTTTAGAACAACAAAAATATGTCGAGTGACTACGGTATTGCCTCTAGTTCTATCGAAACATCCAAAACTAAAAAAAAAACAGCCTAAACGTACCAGAAGCCGCTGCTGGCGCTGGTATTTTATCGGCTATCTCCGATGTTGTATCCTCGTCGTACGCGTCTGTGTGCATCATAAACAAGAACAAAAAAATGTGAGATAGAAAATCAAAGCCTACATTCATACATGTATATTTTGAATGAATTTTGAATGAAACTTTACCACAATGATTTTGGGGTTTCACTCGCTTGCACGGTGGCTCCACTTCGGCGCTTTCATTGACAACGTGTTCTGGTTGCTCTGCTCTGGGAAACCAATACGACAAGCATAATAATTAACTGGAGCAAACCTCAGATGCCAATCATCGGAGAAGAAAGAGAAAGATAAAGAGCATTCCTCACCTCTCTTCCCTGCGTTGAAAATAGCTGAAAACCTTCGTTTGTTTCGACATTTTCAAGCTGAAACGTCGTGTGTCAAACAACATCCGGGGATCGCCAACTATGTGTGGCTTATACCGCTGCTCCCCCTTATGTATCAGTGGGCTCGTATTTAAGGCGGCATGAAGGAATGACTAAAGTGCAAGCTGACAAGAGCCGCTGGCGAAAATACTTTGATTCAAAACAAATTTTAAAAAAGGCTTTTTTAACTATGGCGAAGATGTTGTCATGGCGTTTTCGCCACCTGTTGTAGGTTGTCTGGTTAAAAAAGGCTGACAAAATTAAAGGGGGGGTCACGGGCACCCCAGGACCCCCCCTGGCTACGCCCTTGACCACTGTCTATGTGTAAAATGCTTGCGGTCTGAATTCATTGAGCCGCGTCCTCGCAATTCAGCCCCTGGCTGCAAGGAGGGTGATTTGCAAGGCAGATTTATTTACAAGCATGTGATTGTGGTGTCCGTGTTGTGGGTTCTGACATATGATGCAGTTGAGTTAGCTGGAGTCAATTGTGTGGATGACTGGCATGTGGTTGCGGTGACTGTGTTAAGGGTTCTTACATATGACACAATTGAGTCAGCTGGAGTTAATGGTGTGGACGACTGGCACAAAGGACTGGAATCTGTGAGGTGAATTGGTTCAGGAGTGAAGGTTGCATTGGCAGGATTATTTACATTGTCATTCTCAGCCCTCCTGGATGCTGCCTGGGCTATTCTCGCTTCCAACAAGAATCTTTGTCTTTTGTGATTTTGTTCTTTTTTTGTTTTTCTTCCCAGTCATTTGCGTTTTTCTCTTTCTCTTTCGTACTTTCTCTTTGCTTTTGTGTATTTTTTTCTGACCACCAGTCATCTCTTCAGGATAATTAATTTTCTGCCGTGCTTCTATTTTGTTGTTTCTATTAGGTTTTGCTTTTTCTTGTCGCATCCTCTCTGTCATCCTCTGTAAAGATATATTTTGATTGTAATAAATACAATTAGTCTCTATTAAGTTGTTATTCAATTATAAACAAGACTAGCCATATGCAGTGATAATTCTAATTGTGGTCCCTTTATATTTCAGCATTCAAACAGAGACCAGTTTGCAAATTTTGACTGCTAAAAGGATGGATGAGCAAAGTCCCAATCAATTTTACATCAAAGTTCCCCCTAGGACTCTAACAACCAATGCCAATAGTCTAACTCAAAATTTTATTTTCTGCCTGCCCCCTAAAAGTTTAATTTACTTTAGTTAACACAGCAGTTGCACTGTGATTGGCTGATATACAAAATTTCTAAGGTTAATTTTAGAAACAGCTAACAAAATTTATTCACTTCCTTTTGCGGGAAAATCTTGCGCTTACAATATCCGCAATTTGCATTTCATTGCCTTGTTGTTCATCAGGGAATATATGGCGATTTTCATCTTCAGCAATCACTTAGATTTTCTTCATCCTTGTATTTTAGAAGGTACAACATCTCTGTATAACAAATATAATGCGTTAGGTTTTTTAGTGGCAAAAACTTATTTTAGGGTGGGAGTAAAAGGGGATTGTGTAATTATTAAATATATTCATATATATTCCTGTCGAAATAGCAAGATTTCGCTAAGCTTATTTCCTATTTTTTTTCACAAAAACACCAGCAAATGTACAACTTAGTTATGTAAAAAAATTCTTTACAGCAAAGAAGCGCAATGGTTTGAATATAAAATGCGGGATTGCAAGGATTGAAGTGGATTGCAGAATGGCAAATTTGCATGATTTCTTCACTGCCTTTCAACTAATCAAACCTGCCATTGTTCTGAAGTCTTCACTCTTAATTTAGCTGTTAATTTGTTCGTTTGGTTCTTATTGTTCGCCTCTGTCAATTGTGAACAACCAAAATGGCTGGAAAATTCTTGATGTATTTTGTGATGTTTGATGTGTATTATGGTATATGGTAAGCAATTTAATTATTAAAAACATTGAAAACGTTCTCTGGTTTAAAAAGTTAAAAACACTTAAGCTCTCGGCTATCAGACTATTGCCTTTCACGAATGATAAAATAAACGAGCTAACGGAAATATACAAAAAATGTGTAAAAAAATACAGTAATACAATAAAAATGTGAAAGAGCTAAAAGAAAAACGTGTAAATGGAATCCAGTGATAATAATATTGAATATTGCCTAGGCAACTGTTTAGAATTATTGTCCGTGCCAGCTGCTTTTGCTGTGTGCCAGGACTCTAGTGTTTTTCGCATGTGGTAGTTGCCTTTGTCCATCACACAAACAAGAAGTCTTGCTAAGGCTATGGCAATAGCTCGTTTTCTGGAGAAAGTTTCCTCGCTGGACCTGGTTAGGCCTCCCCTTCGTTTGATTTTGTCGCTCCACTTGTTCCATAGTAGTTGAAATTATTTGTTTCGTCGCCCATAAGATGCACAAAACAGTCAAACTGTGCCTTCACAAATCCTGTGTAAAGCTGGAATACCTTTTTATCCCTATTCAAAAAAGGAAAACTATTTTGCAGCGAGAGCTGATTCTGCAACCTCTCTTTTTTCGTTTCTTCCTGTAGCAATTTTTGCAGATATTCAACTTTCAGTTGTAGGAGGTTGGCTTCTTGTAGTGGTTTCGCAAAGATTTCCTCTCCTTGCACTTGGTCATCTGCACTGTTACTACTTGAATTGCAAGGCCCTTGTTTTGATTGGAACACTTTCCGATGGATGTTTTCTGCTAATGCTTTAACAAAACAGAACCTAGTTGGAACTGAGCCTTTCAACAGATTTTTTTCGTGTTTAACCGAGTTTTTTAACAAAGCATGAAGTCTCGAGGGTGGTTGCCGCAAATCTTTGCTTGTTCTTCAATAGGAGTGTTTGTTTGTTTGATTTTTACCATCCGTTTCACTAATAAATCTTTATCCTTGAGTGGCAACTGATGCCACGAAATCTTGAAGAGTTGGTACAATCATATGCAACATACCAGTGTTGCATTACTGCACATTCGATACGAGATATTCTAGCCAATTTCGAAAATTCTAGTTAAAATTTTGTTATTAAAAATCTTAATGATAAAAGACGCGATGACAAGTTTAGTTGACGACGTTGTTTCGATGCTCTCTGGTATCATTCTCAAGTAGTATTGTTAATGCAAGTAGAACTGTTTATATACAATGTATATGCTGCGTAACGTTAGAATAATACAATTTAAATCAAAATAATATTAGAGTGAAGACAAATGTCTCATAGAAAAAGAAAATAAAACAGTAACTATTATCTACAAAAATGTCTCGAGAGATGAGAACCTTTATACGACGTAGTTAATATACATTGATAGTTTCAGTCATTGTTAATACTACAGATAAACATTTGAAAATAATTAAAAGTCTCAAGGCAATTCACTTCGAAACTCGCTGCATATCACCACCTAGCCTCGCTTTGATGTGGTGGTGTGATGAAGCACAGCATGATTCATGAACCAGTTGGCATTCTGGTCTCACCTCTCGATAACATCAGGCTGGTTTCTGTCCGCTGGGAGGGGTCTTGCTAATTTGACTCCGAAAAGCATGCCATCTAAAGTTCTTGCTACGGTCCGGTCGTGAATTTCAGGTTTGGCTGCGAGACGTTGCAGCTCTTGGTTAATTCAACAAAGTGTCAGCAGTGCAGTTTTCATTAATGATTTGTTCTAAATAATCTATCGTCTCGTCCACAGGCACATTGTTATGCCTGCCTCTGGGTCTTTCGCAGATTCGGCCCTCACTTATATATTGAGCAACAATCCTCCTGCTGTTGAACGGTTTACTCCGAGTGTGTCGGCAAACAAAGATAATCTTCTTCCTCTTCGAAAGCTCTAACAATCTTCTCTCTGTGCTCAAACGGAATCCTGTTTCTCCTTGGCATCGTGTGGTCATAGAATACAGAGAGCAACAAGAACATGACGTCCTTACAATTTCTTATATGCATTTCGTGTTTTGAGGACTTGAAAACATTTGCATAACCCTCTTTTGTAATTTAATAGACACGAATTTGACAAATATTCCACTCAAAATATCTGAATTACATAATTTCAAGTTGATAGTAGATGTTTGTTTATTTAATTTTTAAAGGGCGTTATTGTTTGTACCATCTCGCAATTGTTTGTTAGGATCAGGGGCTACACAGGAACCCGAAACAGTCAATGTACATATTACAACATCTCCCTTCTCTTTACAAAGTTCAAAGTTCAACACTGTACTTAGTACTGTTCAAAAAGCCTTTGAGGCTTCTTTACTTCACGGCAAAATCTTGTTCTGATGGGGAATTTTTCTCCTCCTCTCTGTTCAGCAGGTTCTTTCAGTGGACTTGGTGGTTCATTTGACAGTTGAAGTTGAGGACTCATGCTAGTAGGTGTCACTGGCATCTTTGGGATTATGGGTGTGTCTTTCGGGACAGAAATGATTTTCCTTTGATTTCTTTTAAATACACGTCATTGTTCGTCTTCGACCACATATGACCTCGGCTGGACTTCTGCTTGCCACCACTATTTCTGTTTACACAAATTCTGACTTTATCTCCAGCTTCTAAAGGGGGAAGGTCCTGACTGTAATGATCATAGTTCTTTGCAAGTGCCTGTCGACGGGCTAATGTCTTTCCAACTCTGTTAGGGTCTACTGGGTGTGGTACCAATAGCCGTCGAGGGGTAGATAGTGTCATGCACGTTCACCTACTCATCAGCAGATGACTAGGTGAGACACCTATGTCCTTAAAAGGAGTGTTTCTCTACTTCAATAAACCTTCAAATGGGTATTTTTTCTCTGCTGCTGCCTTGTGGAAGATTCGCTTGGCAGTCTGGACCGCTCTCTCGGTAGCCCCATTCAACTTGGGATACTCTGTCGAGCTAGTTGTGTGCTGAAATCCCCACTATTCAGCAAAGTTCTTAAACTCATGAGTAGTACTAAAATTATTTCGGGTGTTACAGTATTGTGATCCATTGTCACTGACAACTTTTGCTGGCATCCCAAATCTGGCAAAGATTTGTTTAAAGGTGTTGATGACACATGAGGCAGTGGACTGCCTCAATAATTCAACTTCAAAATACTTTAAATAGAAATCTATGACAATCATGTAAGAGTGTCCTGCATATTCAAAACTGTCAGTTCAACAACTTGCCACGGCAGACCAGGAAGGTCATGCGGATGCAGTGTCTCTTTCTGTTGTTGGTTATGGAATGCGTTACAAATCTGACATGAACTTACTTTATCTTTGATGTGGGCTGTCCTCGAAGGCCAAAAGACAGTCTCTTGCCAAGCTCAGACTCTTGCTCTCCCCCAAGTGTGCTCCATGTATATTATTAAGTACTTCAGCTCTCATGGATCTCGGAACTACGATTCTATCGGATTTGAACAGCAAACAATCTTCTACACTCAGCTCTTTGTAATTCCAGTATTCTTTTGCCAGCTGCCCAGTGTGTAACTTTTTTGACGGATTATTTTTTGGTAAGTCCAAAGGATCTACAGTATTCCATCATGGACATGTTCACCAGCTTGATGTGCATGGTCGAGTGACAATTTTCTACATCCAGTGTCATTCAGCTTAGAAGATTTGTTTCACGTAATTCAGTGGTTGTCAACTAGTGTACAGTCTTTGCAGTCCCCACTCAACAAGAGCAACTGAGGCAATGGTCTTTGTGGAAACATGGCCCTGAGGTCCATTAAATGTGGTTGTTATGCCTGTGCTCATTCTTATCTCGTTGGTGTTCCTGTCTAGAAGCTCTTTGCACTGGTGGACAAACGGAAGCACTTCATCGACAGATTTTATAGAATAGGCTGCTTCTTTGCAGTGGATTGAAAAGGCGTAATAAAGTTGACCAATGGAGTTTAAAAATTCAGCACACTCGACGATCTTAGTGCAAATCTTGATAGAATTTGTCTAAGCATTACAGATGTAAATGACACTTTCAGACTCGGTACAAAGCCCCCTAGGCTGTTGAAATCGGCAATCCTTTACTTTACCATCAACAATCTCTCTCTTTCTCAGCCAGCAAAAACTTCTACCTCTCTGTTTGACTTGGTCTTCCACACAGATGCCCACCTCAGGTTGCTAAACAAGATTTCTGAACCAAACCTAGTCAACATACACGGCTCATCGGTTGAACTACCATATTACATTCAGCTGTTTGTAAAGAAACCTTACTGATTCCTTCACAATGCGACATAAAAAGGTTTTATTACACAGACACATGCTGAAGATCTTTGGCCATGAATGCTCGTACTTGATGAATTCTTGCATGCTTACGCCTCTCAGGCCGACAACGTCCTTTTGTACTTGAAACGAAACAATTCCTTGCAACGTCCGGGCATATCATGGTTTCAAAGGATGCTTGTCCTTTGGGATCCCAGTAATGGATCTCATCGAGCTTTAGATTGTTCTGTTTGCATTCAGACTTGAGGGACGAAGAGTAAAGGTTCAGCCTCTCCTTTATTGCGCAACAGTCCCTCTAGATGATAGCTGGAATTGGTTTGCAAGGTTGATGAAATCATCTTTCATCTTCGGCTTGGACAAAATGTTAGTTGCCCAGTCGGCGAACAGAATTGCTGTAATAGGCCCTCTGTCAGACTTGAGGAAGATGATCCTATCAGCACGATGGATATCCCTTGCTTTAAGCTTCTTGCCAATAGCTGTGATATTGTCAACAGGGCTATGAAGGCGAGCTTTGTATAATGTGGACGTGGAGGTTTTCAAATAGGATAAAAAGGCTATCCATCCATATGACGGAAACGCGATGCTAATTGGCGAAGGAAACATACCGACTTGATTGTCAGCAGAATATATATCCAATTCGGGGATGATTGTGTGACAAACATAGACAACGCTCTTCAACTCAGAGGTCAACTCAGTACTGCTCAGTGTGAGGACAGACGTAGGATCTTGTCTATTTTTTATTTTTCACATGATCGTTTTTTGGGTTAAGCTTTCTGAAGTTGCTTTTTGTTTCTTTGTTTGAGTGATTCCTCGAAGTCAATACCAGAGGCAAGTTGATGCGTTCCCCATTGCATCTTAGCCACCAGTTTGAAAATGCGGATTTCGTATTTTTACCAACGTGTGGACGGGTAGAACAGACAAAAACGCAAGTTCGGGGTCTTTGGTAACCACTTCTAGTTTTTCTTTAAGTGTTTCAAAGGCACTTTTGTTGCCACATTCGCAGTCACTACAAACTATTGCCACAACTCGACAAAAACAGACAGCATATTTGTCCCGACAACCATCACAGAAGTGCAAGGACGGCAGATGGCTGACCTGTCTTGATACTTTACATGCATCGCAGATGCTCTTCAACACAAAGCACTCTTGACAGAAGCTGTTGCAGTTCATTGTGTGAGAGTAGATTATATGACATCTATGAGGTGCTTGTTGCTGGCATGATTTGCAAGTTTGCAGGGTTTTGATATGTCCTGAAAAGGTCTGCCATAGCTTGGTCAGTTTTACCACCTTGTGTGTAGTAATCAACTGCTACAGGGAGAGAACAATAATTATCAAAAGATGTCAAAAGAGGAAATGATTGCTTATGTGACAATATTTTTTTTAAGATAGTCCGGAGATGCCGATGGATTCTCTTTAGCATAGTTGATATCAACAGGTGTTTTTAGACAAATGTTTTCCTTTAATCAGGAATTGAACTCAATTGCTGGTTTCAAAGCCGTCCCATCATTTGCCAGGGCACAAGGAATCGTGTTAAGCTTAGGTGTTTCAATTAACGACTTAGCCTGCGAGTTTCTTAGCGGTTCCATATGACGTAAAGATAACGGTTTTTGTAACTCCTGATTCCAGTGTTATATCCTGCCTGATGCTCTGCACAGACAGATTCGGAAGGTCCTCCAAGATTCATTTTTTTGCCTGTCAGACTAATGTGGCTGTTTTGGTTATCTCCCAAGTTCATCGGCTTTCTGATGAAACAGGTGGTGCGCTTGCCGCCCAGGAAAGTGATGGTATTATGCTGATTATTCCACAATCTCTTGATCATATTCATCACAACCTCTTGATCGTACTCATTTTAGCACAGTTTATTTAGACTACACACAGTTCAATTAATAAATTAATCTACATTAACAATTGGCTACGTGACGAAATGTACTGGATTGGACAATATTTTACTGTGGCGTATTGTAGCGACTGCTGTGTGTACCAGATTGTCACGCGGCTACAAATCAACTTGACGCCACGGTGTTCAAGCTTTCATATTCTACTGGCCGAAACTGACCCAGAATCACTGAAAACCAAATGCGAGGGTTGACAGTGATTTAATGGCAGTAATCTAATGTTAACTGAAATGCAATTTAATACAGCGAACAGTAAATGATCTACTAAGCAATTCAAAGTTAATAAAGGATTTAAGATCCCAAACATGCTCTAAACATTCCGATTATATTTTTGGGCTGACAGAACGTGTCATCTTACAAATACATTAATATCGCACGAAGAGATTGATAGTTTCTGTATCTAAATCATATACCAAAGATTGCTACATAAATTATTCTGTAAAATATAACTCGAAGGATGGAAAAATACGAAGAACTAACAACAATATAAACTTTCATAAACGATGCTTTCTAGTGTAAGCAGGTGTAAATCTATGCGAAACCACGGTATGTGGTCGGGCTTAAAGTGCAACTAACCCCTCTTTCAATATTTGGGCTATGAAATCTGGCGTATCTGTGGAACAGTTTGAGACAAAAATGAAAGAAATCGGTTATATTCTTGAATTTTAATTTAAGTTTAAAAATAGCGTCGATATGGTTCACGACCGCGTTTTCTCGCTCACTGGGAGGAGACTAAGCCGACTGACCAGTGACGTCATTCCCGGGATTTCGCAATCTCTTTTGCTTTCGTGTTGTGTTCACTTGCTGTCTCTGTTGTCTGCCTGTTTCAACGCAAAAATCTGTACAAAACGTATAAATTATGTCATCGAGTGAATTAGAATCAAGTGAATGCGAATCTTTATCCTCATACACAAGTTCTTTGGACTATATTATCGAAGTTGAACCCGAAGGCGAAGCAGATGACACAGATCTTGAAGGACGCGATGACTCCGACTTCGAACCATATGCCGACGAGCCCATTGCAGATCAAAATTGGATTGAACAATACGAGAAAGAAATGAAAATGGCAGATGATCAAGAGGCTATTTTGAAGAAAAGATTGGAGGGCATCATTGCCGTTAGTCCATGGTAAGGTTCACAAAGATTTCAAGCCGATGCTAGTGTATTTGTTTCTCAATTCGCTTTCTTTTAATTTTGTTTTCGAAGGTGCAAATGTGGAAACTGTGACACTAGTTTCTTAGTAAATATAAGTGAATGCTACTGCTGCAGAGAACTCGACGGATGTGTTGAGAGTTTGGAAAGCGATGTTGTTCAAGATGATTTAAAAGAGCAAGTTTCATCTGAAGTTATAAGTACTGCACCAAATGAGCACGAGATGTGCATTACGCAACATCCTGGCTTTGACGCGGTTTGTCTTCAAAAGTGGAGTTTACGATTAGCTTCGGGAAAATTTGGAACAAAGAGCGGCCAGAGATATCGGCAAACGGATACAGAAGAAAGGTAGATTTTATAAATTCCGTCAAGTGTTTTGCAGGGAAAATAATCAATGGACGTAGCTTTACGTTCACCACCATCATGTTTGCACAATATTTTTGTGTTGCATTTTAGCAGTGCCGTTCCTCGTAACGAGTAGGAGTCATTATTTATTCACATTTAGGGCTTTAATTGATTTCGCTATCAGAATTTGATGTTTCTTAGCAAAGCCTATATTTGATGTGCAATGTAAGGAAAAATCATTCTCTAAAAACAAATTGTTTCGATACTTAATATTCGGCAGGTTTCTTCGTAGTGTTGCCTACAGAGAATTCTGTAGATTGGTTTATGGCATGATGGGAAGAAAGAGGATTCCTCTTCCAGCTTGTGCATATGCTGCCATCAGAACAAAGTTTCAAGACAAAAACAAAGGCCCAGACAGTGTGGATCAACTTGAAGGGTTCCAGCTGCTTGAGGACAGTTAGATTGATGAGTGATAGTTGTACTTTCCCTTCTAAGTATTAGTATCACATGTTCGAACAGAAATACGAAATTATCTTAGCAATGAAGGTGAAAACATTACAAGTTTCGAGTTGTATTTTTATTAAAACTGTACATACTATATTTTTGGAATAAATAACAATAATCTTTAATGAGGGAACCAAACTTGCAAAGCGACTTTCAATAGGACAATATATAATAAAATGAGAATTTTATTACATTTTATTGTATTTTTGAAAACTTGCAAAATAATTTTCAGTTGCATTTCATTTCAATTGTAACATTTTGCTATTAAGGTTTCAGATGATGAAATTGGAACTAAACTCTTGCTCTGCCATAACATAAGGCTCTGTCTAAATGGCCGGCAGCCAGCCAGGGTCTTCAAAATAATAAATAGCCAGCAATCAAAATTTTTCTAATAATTCTAGAAATTTACAAGTATTCATCAACTGAAAGTACCCTATATTTATTAAGAATCCCCAAGCGCTTCTACTGACTACAATATGGTTTTGTTTTGACTTTCATCTTTTCTTGACATAGAATATCAATGGCTTGTTGAATGACAAACCATCGCTACTCTATGGTGAGAATAAAGCCATAATGTAGTCAGTAGACGCACTTGGGGATTCGTAATAAATATAGGGGACTTTCAATTTATGAATATTTGTAGATTTCTAGAATTATTAGAAAAATTTCGATTGGCGGCTATTTAGTAATTTGAAGACCCTGGCCATTTACACACTTCAGTAACATAAATACATGAAAATCAGCTTGTCCAAAAATTCCTAATACATAATTTTATTTGATCTTCAAACTCCTTTTTTTGCTCCTTTTTTCCGGTTTTGCTGTTGTTTCTTTTGGATGTTCTTCGGGCAGTTGGTAACCTCCTTGTGTTCAGGACCCAACAAATTCTTGCATTGTTTGCACCTTCTCCGTTTTTTCCTTTGTGTGGTGGTTTTTTCTTGCTGTTGGTCATCTGTAGCTGCTAAGAAAAATAAACTTTTAAGTCTATTTCCTAGAAATATGATTTTACTAATTAATAAACCTTAGTTACACTCACCTATTCTGAACAGTAATTGTTTTGCTATTCATTTTTAGCGACATATATAGTTCATGTCTGTTCAGATTTGAACTGGGTGCTTAAATTGTATGTTTATTGCTGAAAGTTTTATAATAATGATGACGCAGCATATTAGTATTACTGATAGTTACATAAATGAACTTGTATAAATACCAGAAGAGCTAGTTGCAGGCACATCCTTGACCACTTTCTTGCTGCGTTCGGCTTTTTTGTTTATTGCATCATCTCTACGTTGTTTGTTCAGCATTGAGTGCATAGGTGCAGGTGTCATGTTTTTCAGCTTCACTGCTTCCAGTTGAAGTTCATTTTTTGTTGAAGTGAGAAATGTTTGATAGATTTGCTCCACATATGCTAAGATACAAACAAAAGTTTGTTTCATTAGAAAAAATTATTTCAGTGCATTTGCAATTAGTCTAAAAGTTATGTTTGTCAAGAGTATTGAATTGTTTTCAATTGCCCAGTATTACTAATTTTCAGCAAGAATATTTAAAATAAATTTATTTTAATTTTGGTTAACTGTGAGCTATGCTAAAAAGAATGACTAAATTTTGATTTAAATGTCTCACCAAAATTTTGTGCAACTGGCTGATTCCGGACAGTTGCCTCTCCATTCTTGAACTTTGGATATGAGACCATGATTCGATCTTTTCCATCTGACTGGCGTTTCCTCGTCTCTCTATTTAGGTTGTGATTGAAATGAACTGCAGCTAGAATATGCCTAACAAACAAAAGAATGGCAACTGACATAAGTATTTAGCCCTTTGCCAATAACCTTAAATTTAGTTCAAATTTATAAGTAAAAAGTTACTTTACAAATACAAAATATATGATGCAAAATTAAAGAGCAAGTGTCTTTTAAGTGTTATTGTATAACCAGGCTTTTTTGCCCTGTCAAGTTGCCCTGTCAAGTTGCCCTGTCAATCAAAGAAAAACCTTGACTTATTGAGACCTAAAAAAAACCTTGCAAGTTATCTTTTTACTTTGCACTGCAATTTATTTAAGAAATTTACTTTAATCAAATTTAGCCATTTTTTTGTAAATCTTTGTTTCATTTTGTTGTCGAACTTTATTCCGTTAAATTCAAATTGCCACTAAATAATATAAAATTATGTAATTAAGAATTTGTGAAATACAGTGAGAAACTAGCCTGCAATACATTCCAATGTATGAGAATGCAATCATTTTCGGAGCAAAGTGGTTCAGCACAGAATGAAAGCCTTCTAAACAACTTGTCTGGTCAAGGGGGGAGGCTTGCTTTATTCCACTGACAAGACTTTTGTTATTCAAAGCAGAACACACTTTCTCATATGCTACAGAATCTGATATAGACAAAACAAAGGATTGGTTAAAACATACAGTAAGTCACAGCAAGTTATGTTTGTAAAAACTCTCAATGTGACATGAAATTGAAATGAAAACAGAAAGGTCATGCTTTATTCTGTTACCGCTTTTAAGCCACTCTCTTGGTTGCAGATCATCCTTATGGGCACATTTGTTAAAGATGGTGTCCTTAAAGCCAGCATGCTTATTAACAATGTGATTCAGAAATGATCTGAATTTGTCCCAAATAAGAGTTCCATTTCCACTAAAGGTTGATGTGGGACTCCAGTAGAGGTGGTTCTCACAGGGCTTAATCCAGTTTTCTACTGCATCACATCCCTTTAACTTTGCAATCTTGG
>JAOCPT020851285.1:0-15428 GCA_026546935.2 Palythoa grandiflora
ACTGATTTGTGGACATTATATCACTAAATGACCTCGCTCACCAGTAGAAGCTCTTGTAGCTCAGTGGTAGAGCATCCACCTGGGATACGGGAGGTCTTGGGGCCCATAACTAAATGGACCTCAGAATTTTTTCTCAGCCATTTACTGGCTTTTCAAAGAAAAAAAATAATTTACCCACAATTCACAAAATTTCATTAAGTAGTTATTTAAGAAAACGCACGTGAGGAATTGTACTTGATCTGAGAGCAGACAGAAAGATAGGTCGATATAGATAAACAGTTGATAAACCTTTTAAAAGGGTATATTTATCTTGCATAATACGACTTTTCTGGATCTTCGTTTTAAAGCAATTGTTTGACGAGAAATGTGATGTTGGTTATTATAAGTATTAAATTATTGAACAAGCGTAAGGTCAGGATGGCTGGATGTTGGCCAAGTTCTTTTTTTTTTTGCGTTATTATGGACCGAGACGAAGTTGAGGTCCATGAAATTGCAAAAAAGAACAAGTCCAATATCCAGCCATCTCGACCGACCAAGCTTGTTCAATAAAGGATTTATTATATGGCCGAAGAATTTCACTTTACTACTGCTTTCCGTTTAAGACAAAAACGCTTCCATGTCTTCATATCATTTTGCGTTTTAACTTTTGTATTTGTCGGTTTTTGTTGACGAATAAATTTATGAATTTCGTCTATATTTTCTTTGTTTTGACTGACCTCTTCCCCCTTTTGCTACTCTATTACCAAAACTGAATGAGTTTTGCGGGAACAAAACGCCCTCTCGTGTAACCAATCAGAACGCAGAATTCGTTTTATCTTGCCCGCTCAGCGAGCCTGCCATATAATAATAGGGTAATATAACTCCATTGTATCGATATTAAACCTTTATTGACCCGTCATTTGTGGTGTAATTATTCCACAACTGGCCGTCCATGCTGTACTGCAGTGTGTACTCCGTCACCCAGGCGGGGTAGTTGGGGTCTCCCTGTGTATCAAGCCGTGTAATGAAGGTGGGCGAGGCACGTAGTTTAACCTGAAGATATGGCGACGTATCGTTGGGATTGCTCATCCAGCAGTTTCGAGAGTTGAGTCGGGCGAAGTGTGGCTCGCCGAGCTGCTTGATAAACGACGAGGCAGTAATCTGGTCGTCTTTATACCGTCCAAATTCCATTCCAAGAGCCATTTTCACATTCATTTGACATTCTACGGTCAAAAGTAACAAAAATTGCTATTTTAATTTGATAAGACTTGATAACTAACGAAGAGAGATGCGACTTCCTATTCATGATCTTTTTTATTTTGTAGTGTGTGAATGGATGGTGATTCGTCACGCTAACCCTCAATACGCTGCTGAACGAGTCCACACATTTAATTTGCACAGCCTGAGCCACATTCGAATTTGTAAATCACATTCTTTTGCGATACTTTCTGGTTTTGCAAGTTAATGTTCAAACTTGTAAGTAATGATTGGGAAATTTCTTTGCACTAAACGACGTGGTTGTCACGTCGACAAATTTTCTAGCGGCAAAACATGCAATCGCCAATATGGAACATAAGGTCCTGCTAAGGATAATGACCGGCACGACTTAGCTTTTTTAATGCTATTGTCTTGGGTAGTAATTTGTTTGTCACAGCCATGCATGCAGAGGGTTTTGTTTGTCTAAACTAATTTATGAACTACCTGTACGGTTGACTTGACATCAATATGGACAACTACGTCCACGTATTTATGATAAGGCAACTGAGGTCGCCTATTAGCGTGCGATTGCATCAAGCTTGTATCAGTACGAACCTATTTATTTAACCCTGTTTTACTTTTATTTTTTGCGTCTTGTGTGTTGGCACAATCTGTAGGTATGATGGGGAGCGGCAGGTATATAACATAGAATTCTTGCTTACCATCACAAAATTCTCCTCCAAAAGGTGTGAAGCAGTGACAAACAGGATATTGAGAACCAGTTAAAGCATGACAAAAACCGTAACGACAAGTACTTCCACCTTTTCTGCAAGGCGGGGCGGGCTTACGAAAAAGAAGATCGAGATATAACCACCCAGGCCGCTCCTTAAAGTCCTCAGGATACGTCCCACGTGATCTGGCATTTAGTTCGCATACTTTTGTCACGTGGTTATAGTTGATGCTATGACAATCAGTGTTGTCCTGACAAATTCCCAGACAACCTAAAAAACTCCTTTTGTTCAACGCAAGAATCTGATGATTGATGAGGGCAAAGCTGGCCACTGAATCCACAGACAAGCATCCATGATGGTCAGCGGTAGCGTTCCAAGAGGATGTAAAGACAATAAATGCAAAGATTATTGAAGTTTTTGTCATGTCTAGAGGACAGAAAGAAAAAAGTTACGCAAACAATTTACAATTATTATTAAGAACTTCAGAAAAAAGTGCTTATAGTTTTTGATTTGCAAAGAGAGTACTTTTATCTTTTCTAGTTGAAAGTGAGAATTACAATAAATATATCTCCGGTGCTAATATCAAGGCAGACAAATTAAAAATAGGCGACAATCTTTAAATTAATTAAAACGACGGTGTGAAATGATGGTTTGAATTAGTTTTCTTATCATATTTTTTCCATCAATTGTTTCACGTCAGTTTTTAAGACTTTCATCACTGAACTGTCATATGTATTCTTACACCTACTGCACAAACACAATACTTTCCTTTTTCAACGTTCACAAAGCTGAATTAAGCGCTGCTGGTCTTTAGAATTAAAAATAGAAAATTAAAAGTTTAATTTGGTTGTTTATAAAGATTTCAGCGACGAATATGCGCTTCGTTAAAGGAGATTGATAAATAAAACAATTGACTAGATCTAATGTTTGAATTATTTGAATTATCTGGAATAGAGCCGGAAGCACAAAATATTGGCTATGCACAAGGTCTAATCTTAAAAAACAATCAAGGAAAAATTATCAGTTGCACTTAGGGAAATTAGACAAAGTAGCACAAACGTCAGATAGAAGATAGACTTAAAATTGCAATATCAAAATCACACCGGACATTTAACTGCCGCTAATCATATATACCTTTTACACGCTTTTATTAATAAGAACAACTTTATAAGAACAATGAGGCTCAAATTTGCCAAAAATTAAGACGAATTTAAGAACAATCTCAGGCTGAGGCTTGATAACTAGGAAAGTTTTTGTGGTAGAAAATTGACTAAAACTTAGCGATACAGCATAAAACATAAAAAGTTTCACTGTAAATACTGCTCCAAAAACAATGAAGGTAGTTCGCCTCTAAATTCAGCTGTACAATACATGTGTGGCACAAGGAGTTTCATTTTCCAATACGTTGTTTTATTTTGTTTTTTCTTCAATAAAAACCGTTCACAGAAATAAGAACAAATTAAGAACAACTGAAGACGCCAAAAAATTAAGAACAATGAGCCTCGGCAAAATTTACTGGTTCTTATAAAAAAAAGCTTGTATTCGTAGTTTTCACGTAATGTCACTTTAAAAATGTTCGCCATTTTTGTCTCTCTCTGAAGTGTAAAACGTCCTCGGAATTGTTTTCATTTTCGTATTAATTTCCGCTGTTAGAACTAAAATCAACAACTATACAACTTTAGTCATGTGTAACCCACACACTCATGCATGTGCAACCCACACACCCCTACCAGTTGGTTCACTAGTTTCAATGCCCACTGCGGGTAGAGCGGCGGTCTAGCAACAACTATACAATTTACATAATTAGTCAGTAGAATTTTCACGAATGCTCTCTCTTTTTTTGCGGTTCACCTTTTTATTTGGTTTCACGAACTTAACACATATTTTTAGTTTTCCGGCCAGGTTCAGTTTTTTGCTTTTAGCCTGAAAATGAGAAAGTTTCACGATCTCACTGAGAATTTCGATTATTACGATGGGTGAAACAAAGATAATGCCAGTGGAAAAAGACTGAGTAAGAAGAAGGTTTGGACAATCCTTAAATCTTCTTTGCCTGACAGTTACTATTTTGTCTGTTGCTGCGTTATGAAACTACGCCTCAAAAGGAATTTTAAGAGTTTAACAAAAACCAGCCGCGTTCTGTACATGTGTTTGCTGTTGTATATGTTTTCAATTTTTTAAATATTGACGAAACAGGAGCCCGTGGGCCGGTCATTTACAAGGATAGACCGATAAACAAAAACTATAAATGAATAATTTAGAACTGGTTATTATTTAAATAATTTAAAGCAGTTTTAGATTGGCATTATTTTGTTTGAAATAATATGGATACGCGGTGAAAAACCTGTAGAAGTATTCAAGAACTGCCAGCAGAAATTCTTTCTCGTGAAGACCAGTTTCCACTTCATTCGCAATTCGCAAATCGCATTGCGATTTTGACCAATTCGCAATGTTTGATTTTTTTGCGAACGTTCGCATGCAACCAATCGGATTCGCGAACAGAAATCACAATTACATATAAGCCCAAAAATAAAGTCATAAAGCGGTCCGCACCTACAAATTTATCCTACAGCTTTCTGTTCTTCGCCTGCCTTATCAGTCAATATTTTTTAATCGAAAAGTTATGTTCAGGGTTTATAAGCACTTTGCTTAGCAAATCGTGGTTAAAACAACAATCGTCCAGTTTTCCCTTCCGGCGAGTCATTAGTAGTAATTAGTGAATAAGCTAGTTTTTTAATGACCCCATTAAGAGTCGTTAAACATTCCCAAAGAAGATGATTTCAGCTTTTACGAAAAAGTTCTACTTTGCATGCTCGCATAAAACACTTTTGCAACATAAAGTCTTGATTAGGAAAACATGAACGCTAATGGAACATTAATGTTATATGTATCGGAGATTTACACCTGCAAATTACAATCAGTTTGTGCTGGTTTTCTTCTAGGAACGGCCAACAATTCTGATCTACAACGCAAGGGATGAAATTTGGTCTTCTGGTGTTGGTTAAAACTTTTGTAGTGACTTGTTAAGCGAATAGTATAAATATTTTGAATCTATCAAATGACCGAAAACGCGACAAAAATTTATGCATATCTTTTACGTTCTCTTTTTCTCTTCTACGCTCGCCGAACTGAAAATGCCCTAAGCGCCGGGACTCAAACCTACGTCTTCCTGTTTTCTAGATAGGCGTGCCTACTGACTACACCATCTGGCACCGAAGCGTTTTCATGATTAGCTGAATTAGTTAGTGCGTGTGTATCCCAAAGGGGGGTTAACTTTCCGTCATTCGAATGCTGCTTCGCCTCTATCACCGTTTCAAGGATGAATATAATTGATAATGTAGGGTTTGAGGCAGAGAAAAATTCCTTATATATATATATATATATATCACATACTTGCGTCGTTTCTCAGTTTTTCATCTACACTTGGACGTGTGTAGGTGAGAAAATGTATTGATGACATATAAGAATCTTCTGCCTCAAACCTATATCATTAGTTATTCCCGCAGCTGCGAGAAAACGTTTTTTTCTCATTTGCATACACCTTAAGGGTTTATAACCGGATATGTAGACTTTTTTGTAGTAGAGCACGGACTAAAATAAGATATGAAACGACAGTATACCAAACGTATTTTACTAGATTCATGACAGTTTTATGAATTGAGTGAGAGCTACCATGGATAGAAGCAACCCCCATAGTCGATGTTTTCCAGAAATTCCAATAAATATTTATTCCAATTTGCCTGTTGCATTAGTTCACCTGTCATAACTTCAGACTAATTTAAACGCTGGTAAATCATCACAACTTCTCTTATATGAATATAGAAGGTAAAAACATTTTAGCAGCTCAAAATATTTCATGTCATCGATACGCAAGGTAAAGTTTTCACATGGCTGTAAAGAATAAAAAAAGGAATACGTGCCTGGTTTTTGAACGCGCTTGTTTGTTTGATTCTTAAGGGTATTTTTAAACGCAGCAATTAGCGGTTGACAATAAAGAGACGTTAATAATTCAACCATCAAACATTTCAACAAAATGACTTCCAAAAAACATTGATTAATTACTCACATTGACAAACAGCAAACCGTTTTAAGTTAATAAATCAAATGAGGTGATGATGACGTTTTAAAAATTGGAAGCTAAAAGCAGGTGTTTTATAAATGGTAATAAAAAACAAAATATACAAAACACGGTATAAAAATACAAGCGGATTTTCTACAATTTTCATTTCCAAGGATCGGCTATCAACATTGCTTTGGCTTCATTATATTAGTTTTGACATTTAGCTTCTGGCTGGTAGAGTTTTTTCCTTGAGACTGAATTCCTTTTCAAAACAACAAATAGAAATTTATTAGAATGTTTGGCAAGAAAGTTTTGTTGCTTGTTTTATGCACTCTTTTGGCAGTTTTTGTAATAGACTGCCATGCTAGAAAGAAAGAAGAAATTGGGAGAAAAAATTCAAGAAGAAGTGAAAATGATGAATCGTTTGAACGTCATGAAACATGGAGAGCAACAAACAAGAAACGCGAAAATGAAGAAACCAATAAATTGAGAGAAGTACTTTACAAACTACGAAGATTGGTTCCCGAAAAGGCTGAAAGCACTAAAAGAGAAGAATACCCAGAATCTAAGTTAAAAGAAACATCAAAGATTCCCGCAGCCAAACGTGAGGCATTAGAAGAAGAGGAAGAGAAAATACCGGGAACAAAGCGTGAATTTAAAAAGTTCAACCCCGAGATCAGCGAAAACGAAGAAGTTTGGTCTCAGGAAATGCGGGGAAACAGTGAAAGTGAACTTTTTGACCGAGAAGAAGGTGTAAAGAGAGCAAGAAGAAGAGAAGAAAAAACAGAGAAGTTTAATCAAGATGGAGCTGAATTCAAGCGAGAGAAGGAAGAAGAAGAGAATGTCGAGAAAGCAACTGGAAAAATTGCAAATTATAAACGCGAGCTGAAACCGCTGGTAGATTTAGAAGAGGAAGAAAAAAAGGAAGAACAGTTTCTTTTGTGAAGCAGATTCCTCCATAAAAATTAGGTAAGACAAAATTTCACCATTTACGAATTTCTTACGAGGTAGAAAAGGCACCTTTGCTAAAATATTTACTCCATAAGTTCATGTACAATTAACATAAGCATTTTAGTTACTACTGGCTCAGTTAGAAAATTGATGAAATTACCGCTTAACATGTGTAAGTTTTTTGTTAAAACAATCTATAAAACTTTCATGATCTATAGATAACGCTGATACCGATAAATTTTAGAAGAAAACTATTTCGTACTTGTCAGTCTAGTGGTTTTGAAATGAAATTACATTTGTGAAAACCCGCTTTATTCTTTCTATATAATTTTTAAAAATCACTGTAAAGATATCATTCCTAGTTGTTTGTCCTTCACATTGGTCGATGTGTTAAAATTCTTTCCACAGTTACAAAACATTTGGCAATTCAAAGCACATTGGGAAAAAATGTTTTCCATTCATCACCTTGTCAAAGTATTGTAAAATGTAAGAACAAAAGGGACTGCTTGGTCAATAAATTGATATCTATAAAAGATATCAAATCATCTCAATTAACTATAACTTTTTCGTTGAGTCTACTGGCCCTTGGGAATGCTTTGTTGTATATATGCTCTATTGTTATAATTATGTGAACATTTATGTCTTTTTCTAATTTATTAAAAATTAAAGTTTGTAATGGCGTTAAGGCCGCCTAAGATCGAAACGTCGTCATATTTTTTGAAAAATCATTTTTTACATTTTACATTTGAAATTTTACAACTAATATATATAGTTAGATGGACACTCTTGGCGCCCAATTTATGTTTTAAAGATTTGTAAAATTTTTTCTTTACAACTTTATTTTATTCCTAGTAATTGGAGCATGACTTTAAATTTCTGAGACAGTACTTATAAAAACACATTTTCTTTTTGTATTCTACTTAGGGGAAGAACAGTTCCACTGGCAGTAAGGAGCTAGCTTACCCTGATGTGAGTGGCTGTTACACGATTGGTAAAATGGAAAAGAATTTGTTAACAAGAATAATCAACATCTCAACCTCAAACAACTGAGCATGCTATTTACTTATATCATATAACTATTATAAGGCTGCCAATTTAAATCAAAAGACTGAGTGCAAAGCGTTTTTACACAACTACATTTATCCTGGAAGCAAGAACATATCGTTCACTTTATTTATTAGCATCGAGATATATTACTCAAACAAGTGTGGTTTCTAACTATTTTCTTGAAGAGAACGTTTAATTAACTCTTTAAGATGCAAATTGTTTCAAAACATATATTGTAAAAGTGTTTGAATAAAGACACTTATTGTCATCTTTTGCCGCTTGTTTTTGATTTCCCTCCCTCCCTCTCTTCCTTCCTTCCTTCCTTCCTTCCATCCATCTTTCTTTCCTACCTTCCGTTCCTTCCTTCCGTTCTGTTCTGTTCCTTCCTTCCTTCCTTCCTTCCCTCCGTTTCGTTTCTTCCTTCCTTCCGTTCTATTCCTTCCTTACGTTCCGTTTCGTTTCGTTCCATTCTATTCCATTCCATTCCATTCCTTCCTTCCTTCCTTCCTTCCTTCCTTCCTTCCTTCCTTCCTTTAGTTCCGTTTCTCTCCTTCCTTCCCTCCGTTCCATTCCTTCCTTACGTTCCGTTCCGTTTCGCTTCATTCCATTCCATTTTTTTCCTTGCTTCCTTCTGTTCCGTTTCTCTCCTTCCTTCCCTCCGTTCCGTTCCTTCCCTCCGTTTCGTTTCTTCTTTCCTTCGGTTCCGTTCCGTTCCATTTCTTCCTCTGTTCCGTTTCGTTCCTTCCTTCCATTTCGTTCCTTCCATTCGGTTCTGTTCCGTTTCCAGTTCCATTCCTTTCTTACATTTTGTTCCGTTCCTTTGGTCTTTTCGTTCCGTTCAGTTCCGTTTCTTCTCCGTTTCGTTTTTTTCTTCCGTTCCGTTCCGTTCCAGATCTTTCTCCGTTCCATTCCTTCCATTTCGTTCCTTCCGTCCCGTTCCGTCCTTCCTTCTTTCCTTCCTTCGGTCTATATACATTATGTCTCAGGATATTTATGTATTTATTAACTGAACAACTAAACCTCACGAACCAGTCTTGTTCGGTTGCGTTGACGAACGATCAAAATGAAGCTTGGTGATAAAAAGCAGTGTGTGTGATCGCGGATGTTTTGACTGATTTTGCAGTTCATCAGTAACTCGTTGTGTCTGTTCACTCATGTTTATTAACTGCAATGTTCGTTGTGCTGCATGTAGGAAATATTGTGTTAAGCCCCGCGCAAACGGTTTCAACATTTGCTTCAACATTCATTCGATTTTATCGAACAACAATGTTGAAACCGCTTGCCACCCCCTTTTAAACATGTTGAAACGAAGTCGAAAGGATGTCGAAAATGTTTTTAAAAAAGGGTTTAAACTTTGCTTCAACATTCATTCGATTTTTCTTTTGTTCTCGAAAATGTTGAAGGTTGTTGAAACCGTTTGCGTGGCGCATGGTGTCTCGTCTACGGAAAACAATGGGTTGTGGCTTCATACTAAATACCAGACTTCTCACGCAATTTAGTTGAAACGAAATCGAAAAAATGTTGAAACCGTTTGCCCACCCGGTATCTAACATTGTTCAACATTCATAAACGCCGTTCGATAAAACCAAATAGATGTTGAAGCAAATGTTGAAACAGTTTGCGCGGGCCTTTACAACTCATGAAAACGCTATTGTGACATCATCACACAGAAGATCGATTCTCCACCCGAATTCGACTGCGCACAGCGCGATCACTGGACATCCGGTGATATCAGTACGTATAATACTGATACAAATGATATAAAACGAATGTACGGTATAAATCAGTTTTCTATATCTTACCTATAGATACGTAATTTGTGGGAATGTGCTGATACAAGTTTCAACTAGGGATTGGAGCCGAGTTTGAATTTGATAATTATTCGGCCACTAAATAATTTATTTTGCGTAGACACTTGAAAAATGAACTGAACTAAATTTTAAACAGGAAGAACGGACGACTAAAAATTTTAGGCACCCTTTTTTCCGAGTTCTGTTATAACAGAATCGTTCTAAAGCGGAGGCTCACAACAGAAGAATAGCAAATATTCGCATTGTTTGAGTTTTTGATCACACTCTCCCATTTGACAAAGTTGATATTTGAATAATCGAACAATTGAAGCATAAACAATTTTTCTATCGACATTGTTTAGTTTGCTTGTCGAAGGATCTGCATAATCGTCTTGGATACGAACTCCAGCAAACTTATCTTTTATCTCGATCTTTTCGTTACAACTTTGCTACCAAACGTATTGACAGTCTACGAATATCAAGAAGCAAGAATTTTTATTCGAAAAGTGGAAAGTTTTTCGTAACAAGGTAAGAGCTTATAAAGTTTGCTAAAGGTTTTGTGCAAAGATTGAACGAATACATCAGTGATATACATGCGAAAAATTTAATTACTGTAGTCTTTTGCTCATACTCTCCCATCTGCAAGCTTCGTCTTACAAAGTGTTCACAATTTTGTATTATGTAGTATACGCGTAGTCGTGTTTTTGTGCATTTAACATTTATTAAGTTCAGGAAGGTTAAGCGAAACGATTATCTTACGCAATTTAATATTGAGTTGTAAACAAAAACCAGATCTGCATCTACTCGTTTATTCTGAAAACTTTATACGCTCATGCAAAGCTCTGATTGTTTCACTAGTCGTTAAGAAACTTTCAACATTCTATTTCCATCATGTGCCGTAGCTTTTGAGTTTGGGATCGCTATAGCTTTGGTTTGACGATAGTTGGAAATTCGAAATAAACGACGTTTATCTTTCGGATTATATTTTACTGACCTCTTGACTGGACATGTACTTTGGCCACCGAGTATGTTGTTGTATACTGATTGTCACGTTTAACTTTATTATAGTTGTTTCAGATCAGTACTCATAAACGAGACACATTTTTCAAACTACATTCCCACAGTCAAACATGACAAGTATACTAGGTTTAAATATAATTAATACGCACTTAAATATGAAAGAAATATCAGTGTAAATTATGACAAAAGGTGTGTGTAAGAAACATTATAACCACTTTTGAACACTGGCTTTGCTCGTATGTAAGATGTCAAAGCTATGTGCTTGTGATACCCAATGAAGAAAAGAAAAGAAAAGAAAAGAAAAGAACAGAAAAGCAAATAAAATGAAATAAAATATTTATACAAATGAACTTCAAACTGCGGCAATAATGATAACGATCGAAGACGTATTTTGCACCAAGAATGAATGGTCATATTTGAATGCATGTAATTAACTAATTGTGTGCTTACGTAATTGTTAAATCTGGCGCTTTTCAAGACAATCATCAACTTGATCATAAAAAGCTTTTATAGTCTTGCAGATCCAAAAATGTGTTTATTTGTAGATCTGTTTTAGAAAAAATTGTGTGAAAAACTATTAATTTTTGCTTTCCCAGTGTGATCATTTCGTAGAGCTAAGTTGTCGCCGTATGAAGTACTTATTTAAAAAGTACGATTTCTCTCAAAACTCTTCCAAATTAATAGCATTTTTAACTTTCGACCTTTTTAAATTTAGATACTTGTGGTCTTTGTATAATTGGGGTAGCCAGAGTCATAGAAGAATGTAGCTCGCTCGGTGAATTACTGTTGACGTGGTCGTTTCTGCTCGTGTATTTGTTACACATTTTCAGTTATGACGATAGTACACAATGATAGTACAATGGCTTGAACATGGCTGATGTGAACCAAAACCAAGGTGAGAAACTATCTACGCTTTCTGTAGTGTTAAGGGGCCATGCAAAATTTACTTTTATACGGGGCCGGAGCAGAAAGACACGGGGCACACACTTTTGAGTTTTGTTAGCAACATCGAAGCGGGGCATAAAGATTTTTTGCCTGTGTACATGAAGTTTTTCAGTGGTGAAGAGGGTTAAATCTCTTAGGTGAGTCCTTATTACCGTTATTAATAAATAGATTTTCTGTGGCAAGCAAATGCAGCCTTGCTTTTGTTGATACCGGCTTTGCACAGTACGGTCTTAGAGACGACTCTGGTTCTTTTAACTGAGTATCACTATCAGTCTGTCAGTGATGCATAGAGACTTAGAGTAATATTTGAACTGCATGTACTGACTGCTTTTAGTTGAAAAACAGTTTTATCCAAAATACTGGCTGTGGCGGGAAGACTGTAGCTTAGACGGGGACAAAGCTTTTTTTATCGTATTAACTGATGGGGGTAGTTGGAACGTTCTAAATATTAACTTAGAAATGAGCCAAAATATCCGGAAACCTGATCAACATATTGCGACAAAAGAAGAAGTTTCTTCTTAAATTTGACCCTGACGTAAGTAAATTCCTTTTACTTTTTCCCGAATTAGATTTACATTCAAAGTAAGCAAGTTCAAAGATATTTGGATAAAAAACATTAAACACCAATTGTCGTATAAATAATCACTCAGCAGCAGTCTCGCCAAATTGCAAATCCTGATCTTTAAGTACAGCTAGTGTCTTGGGCCCTCTCCACACGTATCTCCGTTTTCAAAAAAGTGTGCGTCCACACGTAGCGTTTTCAAATCGTATTCGCCCGTCCACACGAATACGCTATAAGCCAGGTAAATAAGCTAGCTCTCTCTATAGAGCATGCGCGGGAAGGACTGGATCTTAAGTATGACGTCATCGTATTCGAAAGCCTCCGTTTCACACGAATGCGATAAATCTCCGTTTTTTGAATTCTCCACTGGAGAACGTTTTCGAAAACCTCCGTTTTCAGTGATCGAAAACGTCGTGTACATGTGGACGGAAAGCTAAAACGGAGAAAAAATCTCCGTTTTCGAAAATATCCGGATACGTGTGGACGGGGCCTTATTTGTTCACACTCTCATTTACCTTTCATGTCTGGTCAACAGCTGGCGTTCTAAATTACTATCGCAATGTACGTTCGGCCTCCGTGCCACAAGGATCTCACTCTTTACCAACAACAAACCTTCCTATCACTACCCCCCCACGGGTACCATGGGAGACACACCATGAACCAAATACAGAGTCCACAGTTGGCCAGCCGCAGGCAAATGACACAGCAGGAATGAATACGGTAGGTTTATTCACTGTCATATGGCTTGGATTACTGCTCTTCTGGTAAGAGAGAAATACTTTCATTTTATCCCATATACATAAAAATACAGCCAATAAGAAGCAGGGGTATCGAATGGTCTTTGCGAGTATTTACAAATTCCAGCTTTCTTTAACTTTACGGTTATAAAAAAATTTTATTTGTCAGCTTCGAATGTTACCACCACGTAAATGTCACTTTGTACACCTTCTATTTAGATTCTATGTTTGCAATTGCTTCAATTTAGGCCTAGTCAAACACTAAAATTCACATGTGCTGAATCTAATAAAGGGAGAACGATAGAAATTGCTCATTTGCATTGAATTCGGCGTCTGAACCTAGGCCTTAAGTTCATAAGTATTCGTCTGAGCATAAAGAGCATTCTTGTTCTATCTGATCTTCTTTCGCTGTGAGCGGAAAATAAATTAATACATGATTTATTGTATTTTTAGGGCATTAGATAAACCAGCCAACAATCTTTAATGTCCTTCATCATTTTCATAAAAGTGTCTGATGCCGCATATTGTATTTACAAAAAAGCTAGGTTTCAAAGCTCGCCACATTACATTAAGGCTCTTTCCCATACAACCGTAACGAATCCACGGCAGTGCTGGGACATGTCGCCGGTGGATCCCAGAAAGTGCTAGCCGGTGCGTCGCCGGTTGATTCCAGACAGTTTTGTGACATCAGGATTGGGACATGCCGCCCGTGGATCCCAGACTACGCTGGAACATGCCGCAGGTACATCGCCGATTGTTCCCAGACTGCGCTGGAGCATGCCGCCGGTACATCGCCAGTGGTTCCCAGATTGCCCTGGAACATGCCGCCGGTACGTCGCCGGTGGATCCCAGACTGCCCTGGAACATGCCTCCAGTACATCGCCGGTGGTTCCCAGAATACCCTGGAACATGCCGCCGGTACATCGCCGGTGGTTCCCAGAATACCCTGGCACATGCCGCCGGCACATCGCTGGTGATTCCCAGATTGCCCTGGAACATGCCGCCGGTACGTCGCCGGTGGATCCCAGACTGCCCTGGAACATGCTGCTGGCATATCGCCGGTGGTTCCCAGACTGCCCTGGAACATGCCGCCGGTACATCTTCGGTGGATCCCAGACTGCCCTGGGACATGCCGCCGGTACATCGCCGGTGGATCCCAGACTGCCCTGGAACATGCCTCCAGTACATCGCCGGTGGATCCCAGACTGCCCTGGGACATGCCGCCGGTACATCGCCGGTGGATCCCAGACTGCCCTGGAACATGCCGCCGGTACATCGCCGGTGGATCCCAGACTGCCCTGGAACATGCCGCCGGTACATCGCTGGTGGATCCCAGACTGTCAGCTGGGACAGTGACTTGGTCATTCTCCGTATCCATTTGACCTTCATCCAAAAATACTTTGGTGCACATGGCCGCGTTTGATAAAAGGTGTCTAACACCCATATAATCGTACAAATTGAAAATAGGCCATTTCCGATTTGCGCTCCACTGCCGATCAACAAAAACATCAAGTCGAGGCCAAGTGCTAAAAAGTAAAGCAAATGTATGGAAAGTTAACTCTTAGCCTCGACTTGAAGGTTTTGTTTGTGAGAAGTGGAGCGTAATTCGGAAATGGCCTATTAATGTGAGATAAGATTTATTGTAAAGTATAATGACCTGAACATATATATCTTGCTGTTTAGTAGGAGGCTGTCTTTGGACTGGAGTTAGCGCATATTATGACAACTCCTCTAGTGGCTGAACGGCCCAGTTCGTGAACTGCAAACACGACTGCATCCAGAATACACGAAAACTGACGTTGGTGGAGTATTCCCAGCGGGCTTCTTTCTCTCCCTCTCTGTCGCGGCCTCTTTTCTTATCCTTGATTCTCCTTCACCGCGACGTGCGCTGCAGTTTATCCTTCATCTGCCACAATCCGCGGCAAGCGTCTCCCAGTTTTCCACCTCGAAGCCGATTGCAATCTTGTCTCGCTCACACGTGCCCTTAAAACAAAGCTGTGGACGTCACACAGGCTAACTTGCTATTTATACATGATTTAAAAGTACATTTCTAATCTTTACTTTTTCCAGGACACATCTGCAGGTCCGGGTGAAGAGTTTCGCCCTGTCCCCCCTGACCACATTGTTCTTGGTATACTGACCATCGTGATTTGCTGCGCTTGGCCTTGTGGGATCGTTTCACTTAGTCATGCAGTACAGGTAAATATAGTGAGTTATAACTGATCGTGAACACAAAAGCAAACAACATTGAATACCTGGGAAATTTTTTAAACCTTTTTTTAACGAAGAGCAAAATTATACAACATTTTTACTTTTATATAAAATATTTTTGTTTTTATTATATGGAGAAGAGTGTTTTACTGGGAACTAAACCACTCGTAGATTCCATACGCCACTTCATCCGGGACCCGA
>JAOCPT020852130.1:0-15423 GCA_026546935.2 Palythoa grandiflora
TCCGACGTTTCGGAACCACCATGGTTCCATTATCAAGGAGTAACGAAATTACTTAGGTGAAAAATTCAGTTCTTCAATTTGTGGCAACAATAGATTTCTTAGACTTATTTACATAAACAAAGATACAAAAGAAAAAGTTAGTACAATAAGGGCCATTGTTAAGTCGAACAAAAACTTTTGCAAATACTCTTGCTTTTATGCCAAGACCTATGATGCCAATCCAATTAATACTGTAGCTAAATACACTGAGATGTAAATAAAGCCGTTCAATATTATCTTCTTTTTGTTCTTGTTCTTGTTCTTCTTCATCGTCATCATCCATCATCGTCAATCATCATTATCATCATCCATCATCACCAGCATCATCATAATCCATCATCGTCATTCATCATCATCATCATCATCGTCACCCATCATCATCAGCATCATCATCCATCATTATCCATCATCGTTTTTATCATCACCACCATCATGTTCATTTTTATCATAAATCATCATAATCATCATAAATCATCATAATCATCATAAATCATCGTCCATGTCCATTACAATCCGTCATCATTATCATTATTATCATGATCCATCAACCTTCATCATTATCTTTATCATCATCGCCATCATCATCCATGTTCATCATTATCATCATCATTATTATTATCAGTTTACTTATAAAAGTAGTAACCGCTTCCACTTTACCGTTGCAGGGAGGAGATAGGCTTGATTCAGCTCAAGAGTGCCATCCTGGCTAGTTTCGCTGCTCTCCTATATTCTTCTCAATCCGTGGCCAGTTTCCTGTCATTATTAGTTTTAATGCTGACTGGGATTCCTCTCACACCTTACACAGTTTTTATGGTTTTAGCGCTTATTAATACAACACGAGTATCAGTAGCTTGCGATTTTGCTAATGCTGTTTACCAGATTGCCGATTTCTCCACTGCTATAAAGCGAATTGGGGACTTCTTAAAAGCCAGAGAACTTTCAAGGTTAACGACCCTTAGCGAGCATTTCACTCCGACACTTAGCAAGAAAGATAGCAACAAAAATGAAGTAAAGTATGATGAAATGTTCATCGAAGGAAATTGTGTTAATGGTACGACTGAGAAAATACCAATTGTCGAATCAAATTTATCATCAAGTGAAGTTTTGCTGCTCTCTAATGTCACCTCTGCATGGAATTGTGATAAACGAACAACAGCTTTGAGGGACTTTGCTTTGAAAATCTTTAAAGGCGAACTTGTTATTATAACTGGACCCGTTGGATCTGGTAAGTCCGCCCTTTTGGGAACAATATTAGGAGAATTGAATCTCATTCAGGGAGAGGTCACAAACCCATGGAATATGGCCTTTGTTTCACAATGTCCTTGGGTATTTACAGGATCCATTCGGGAGAATATTTTATTTGGGAAACCGTTCAACGATGTTGTTTACCAAGCGGCAATCAAAGCATCTCAGTTACTGGATGATCTGGAAAATCTTTCCGATGGAGACCTAACCATGGTTGGTGAACGTGGAGTCGTGCTAAGTGGCGGTCAGCGGTCACGGGTTGGTTTAGCGCGTGCGCTGTATCTTGATGCCGATCTGTATTTACTCGATGATCCATTGAGCGCAGTGGACGCCAAGGTGGGAAAACAGCTCTTTGAAGACTGCATGTGTGGCATCCTAAACAACAAGACCCGTGTACTTGTCACACATCAGCTGCAATATGTGAAGGTTGCTGACCGCATTGTAGTTATGAACTCAGGTAAACTGGTTGTAGAAGGATCATACAAAGAACTGATGCAGCAAGGAGTTGAATTTGAAAAAATAGACTCACGATACGACGAGTCATCAACCGAAAAGGCGATTGCACAAAGCGTGAGAAACTTGAACAAGATCGAAAGTGGAAAAGAAGGGGAATACAAAGGACTTAATATTCTCGAGGAAGATCGCATGATTGGTACAGTGTCCTGGAAACTATATTGGAACTACTTCAGGGCAGGTCTCTCTGTACCTGGTATAATTGCTTTGGTGGCGTTGATAATAGTGGTACAGGGTAAGTAGCGAAGGTATTTGGTTAATTCCAACACTCAAAATTTAATAGAGAAGAGCGACACTGAGACACCCAGCTATCTACCAAAAATCGTTGTCCTCATCGGTGAATATAGAAGTTACTTTATGTGGTTTATCTTTTAAGATTTGTGTGATTCTTTTACTTTTGTATAAAGAGTAAATGAAATATGGCAGAAAAAGTTTGGAATGTGCGGCAGACACTGCAATTTACATGAACCGAATCGAATCAGCTGGATTACACGCTTTTTTTATAAGAACAACGAGACTCAAATTTGCCAAAATTTAAGAACAATTTAAGAACAAGCTCAGGCTGGGGCTTGATAACTACGAACGTTTTTGTGGCAGAAAATTGACTAAAATTTAGCGATACAACATAAAACATAAAAAGATTCACTGCAAAGACTGCTCAACAAACAATGAAGATAGTTCGCCTCTAAATTCAGCTGTACAATACATGTGTGCGCAAGGCGTTTCATTATCCAATACCTTGTTTTATTTTGTTTTTTCTACAATAAAAACCACTCACAGAAATAAGAACAATTTTAAGAACAAATTAAGGCTGAAATTGCCAAAAAAATTAAGAACGTTGAGCGTTGGCAAAATTTACTGCATGATTCTTATAAAAAAAGCGTGTATGTATTTGGTTGACGGTTGTACATTTACTGTACATATGGTATTTAATGCATATACTGATATAGTAATTACATATAACAGGGCTGATATGAAAGTAAGAAAATTAGTAAAAAAAGGTAATTTCAAATCAAATCAAAATCAACTTTCTTGTACATCAAAACAAAGAAAAATGTACAAATAACTTAATTCTTACTCAAAGTATTTTGCTTCACAAATGCGTACAAACTGTAAAAACAAACTTATGTTTGCGTCTTTTTTGGACCACTTCATAAAATTGGAACAAAAGCTCAAATATATTGATCATCCACACAACTATTTCTCATCAGTTCAACATTTAAACCGTCGTAGTGCTCTGCAGTCCCATCGGCTTGGGCTAATAATAGTCTCCAATGTACGCTAATACGAGTGAAATCGATCTTAAGTGCTAAAAGAACTAGTTTATGTTGATTGCCGACTAATTTCACGATTCAAAATGTTTTAAAACCGTACACAATTATTCCGGGAGCGTTTGCGTTCAAGAAACTATAATCTACGATCATTAACACTTCGGAGTTTTGTTATGTTTTGTTGTAGTGATTAACTTTGCATAATTTCATAAAGAAATTATAATGCCTTAAACGCTTTAGTATAAAAAGAAATGGAAACGGTTTTATTGTAAAATCACGTAGTTCATGCAAGGTTTCAGTCGTAAATGGCGCTGGTAGATTGCTAAATGTTGGCTTAACTTAAGACTACACATGGCTGTCGCTACGCGTTTGTTTCGTTAATACCGGCCATTTCAAAAGAGTTTATTGATCCCCGACAACACGGCGAACCGCCTTTGAATACTACAGGTAAACCGAGAAAAGTTTGTGTTTAGACTTTTGTTAATTTACTTTAAATCCAGCATCTAAACAAGAATATTGATACATTATCAATCTCTTTATCTTAAAAGCGCGATATGTTTGATGTTGAGCTTGATCTTTCGTGTTCACAGCAAACGGCACGTTCTAGTTTTAAAAACGTTTTAAGAGGCTGTCCATTTACTGAAGTGTCTAAGTAAGAATAACAATTTGAACGGGTTTGGGTCGCACTAAAACTAAAACCAGATGAACTCTTATCTTTATTCCAACTGGTCTTGATATAGAGTAAGTACAAGCGAGTTTAGAGCTACTTGTCCGCCGTATACTCAAGTTTAAAAATACGTATTGTCTGACATGTTTATCCTACCAGTATTTCAGCTCTTCCATTCTCTTCTAGTCACAATAGATTCCGCCCACAAGTAACACTGCTGATTCAAAAACTTCTGAATAATTTAGACCAAATCCGCTAAGCTTTATTTTTACGTTTAGTACTTTAGTTATGAATGAGTCTTTGTTTATTTCTCAAAAAAGTAAAAAATCTTGTTATATTTTGATCAACTTCGTGGCTGTGCCCTAGACTTCTAGCATCTTTGTTGTTTTAAAAAGCCAAAAGTCCGTTAAATCAAATTTATTAAATAAACTCTCGTTTCAAGTGTTTGCAATCAAACTAAACAGTAGGCTATTTTGTAAATCAGGGGATAGATTTCGTTATCGACTGGTTGAGAACTTAACAAGGAAAAATTGTAGTCCGCTATGGATACCTAAACGACATGTTCTCCGAATTTTTGTTGTTCATCTCTACAACTCTATATTGATCGTTAGTTTTGACTTGTTGTTTGTTTCCATGACAGCTCTTAACGAACTTCCTTTTTGGAGCTCAACAGTCACAGAACGATGTTCAATATGATCTATGAATACGTTTACATTGTGTTGAATATATTTTCGCTTTGGTTACCAGTTTGCTTTGACTTCGAACGATCAACTCCTCTCGCCATCACTGTCTGTCTGTCTGTAGCGGTTATTGGTTAGTCTTATGCTACTGTCTGTCTGTCCAATTTAGATGAAAATTGACTTGCTGTATAATTAGATTGCACGATTTATTTTCCAAAGTGTTACTAATTCCATTGTTAACTATTGAGAGTGTACTGGTAGTAGTCCGTGAAACATAAATGATATTCACAAAACTAATGCTTTTGTTTCATTGACAAACTGTTTACTCAACCAATCACTAACCAATCACTATCCAGTTTGTTTTCATTTTCGTACTTCGCAAAATCCAATATGGAATAAATTCCTTTTAAAGTGTTATTCAACACAACTTGCTTTATTTTTAGCTCTCCCACTGAAATTGCGTTTCCTTAATTTAAACCAGGAAAGATAAAATGTTTGAAAGAAAATTAAAAAAAAAACATCTCTTATTCATCAGCGGGGTATCGACATCATGTTGACAGTTATGTTCTATGCTTTCCGACACCAGATGAAAAATGAATAACCTTTCTTGAGTAAAATCTTTGAAAATAGGAAAACTGAAGGTAAACATTCGTGTCAGAAGGCAAATTTAACAGCAGGGGGTCTCTTGTTGACGGATTGTCAATGGATAAAACGAGAAGCCAACAGCACGTCCAACAGAGGTCCTACAGGCCGAATGATTACAGCAACGACAAGAAAAATGCAAATTTAACCTGTTGTGATTTATACTCTCAGCGAGAGCGCAATCTTACACACGCCTCAGTTTTACAGCACTGAAAAACAGTTTTTTCCCTTGTAAATTTTTGTTTTTATCAAGGGAAGTAATTGTTCGCCAAGCTTCCATTTCGCTTACATTTGAATCAAGTAGTCGTCGACAGACTATCAAATGAACTACTGAAGGCGAAAGTCAAATGGTTTCGAGCTAGAATTGTAGAACGAGGTAAGGCAATTGAAACACTTCCTAGGCTGTTTTTTCTTGTTGGAAAAGGTTTTAAATGGTTTTCTCTTTCACGAACAAAAACATGGTTTTTCACACTTTTAATTTCCATGCCGTGAACAAAACAGTCATAAGAATACACCCAGAAGTGAGCAAAATAGTTTAATTTTTTACACAAAGAAAATGTTGAAGTTACATTCTGAATCTGAGGCAATTTTGTGACGTTTCCACTTGACCGTCATTTGTTTTGAACTTGTTCTACTAAAAAAACTATAATCCTCAACCTTTTTGAAACAAACGTAACGGTTGCTTCTTCTGTTCTTTTGTATAACCAATAGTTGATGTTCTTTGATGGAAAATTTTGGTTTTGAGGCAAACTCGATTACCAGGTGTTCAAACCGTAGTCTGTATATTATTTGTGTAGCCACAAGCCAAGTGGACCCTGAACTGAATGAATTCTTAGCGTTCAATTGAGCTTAAAGCTGTTCAGACTTACAGGTTTTTTCCTTCTGTTCAGTGATTTTAGGCGAAAAAAGTGATTCGATAGCAGACTGTCCTGGTGTAAAAAACTATCCATCAATTGTGATATCGTCGGAAATAAATCTCGTGACATTAAGAAAAATTGTTTTGACTCGGATTGTCATGTATTGTTTGCCAGCAAATTGAAATAACAAAATCGTCCTAAAATTCGAATAATTTGAATCGGTCAAGAAACTTTTAAAACAAGACAGAAAGCCCAAGATTTAAATATTTTGTTAGTTTTTTTTTCAAATGACGAGAATAATTGTTTTCGCACAATCACTATGATCAATTCGTGTTTTTGTCTATCACCAGAGAGGTTTATGGCTTGAGGATTATTTATGGACCACACGTGTTGTACTGGGAAAATTCTTTGTACTTTTAAAACCCGTCAAAGGGAAATTTTCTGCCTATTATTTTTCGCTAGTTTGGTGCGAATGCGATTCAATTTTCAAAGCAGCTCTCGTGACTGAAAAGGCACCTGCCGTAACGGCTTCTCGGACTGTAACAAGAATAAAACCATATGCAATTTAAATGAATTTGGCGATCCATGCAAATTTTCGTTTACACTTGAATTTTTATTGATATACTCATTGGCACACAATACTCGCTTCTAACAAAACAATTACAATGTTTCGCTCACTTAACACAACATCACGCACGAAAATATGTTTAATATTTGGAATAGAGAGAATTTGTTTTACGAAATCGGCTGTTATTTTTCTTTCCTGGGCAATTTGTTTATTTGACGAACTGAAATAAAAAACAATCAAGTTTTCTCTCTTTGAAATTTTACTCCTAGGCGTGAGATATGAATCATGTAAATGAGACGAAGACAAGCTGTCAATGACAACTTTATTTTGAGATTGTAAATAGATAACACCGAACAGCAATCATGGCGACGTGCTGAAAAGAATTGTCAGCGAAGCAACCGAAAAATCAACTTTGTAGAGAGAGGCCTTGGCACTAGCCAATCGCAACAGTGACAGAAATGTCACAAATTGAGACCAAACTGACAGATCTGTAGACATTTTCAATTATACTAATTAATTTTCGGTTATTTGTTTGTGCCTATTGGCTGCTGGACAGATTTGTTTTCTAATTTCAATTAATATTTGTATTTTTTGAATGGTCGGCGATCTGTAGTGTCGAATTACATTAATGGTCTACTCCGGTAGTTGATTTCAATAAAATCTCCCAGATGTTGAACAAATTGTATCTTGATTCGTTACGCTCATTCCATCACTGGGAACATAGAACGATATCGACTCTACACCAAGTTGGGATGCCGAATTTACAGTGAGGTGAACATTTTCCTGGGGCTATGCCAGTTTTGTTTTAGTGTTAGTGTTTCAGTTTAATTTACCCAGCATGTGTGTTTGACCTTTCTCTCCTTGCTTTTGGAATGCGATTGACGGCGCGGCATGTTTGCCCGTAGCTTTCGAACCTTCAAAGCGACAACAACACAACAACGACAGCAACATTTACCGTAGCGCAGAATTTATCATCGCTGCTTTCGTTCAAAAGAACAATAGGTTATCTTTTGAATATAATCAACGTTGATCTGACAAGCTGTAATTGACGTGATTGGCATGTAAGTCAAGTTTCTCAAACCGCGATTCATGTTCTGTATGTAAAATCCCACCGCTGCTTCTTTGAGCGATCTGGGCCCAGGGCGAATTCAAATCCGGTATTGGCGGCGGATGGTGTGAACAACTGTTTTATTTATCAAACTGTTTTATTCGCAGAGAGGTAAGTTTAAGGTCAACAATTCGATGTTGGTGAATCGGTGAGAATATTGACTTCTCAGTACATGTAATCACAGTTCCGAGTGTATGTTCAAATCTAATTCTTGTGACCCGAGTTGACTTCTGAAGTTATCCCCGATGGCAAATGATAACACTTTGCGATTACGTGTTGCATTTTATCGAAATGTTCCAAATGTATTTTAAATGAACGCGTTGTAACAGGCTGACGAGTGTGTCGCGAATATCGACTACACAATGTTTCTCAGCAAGCTGAAAATGTAAGCAGCGAAACCGTTCTTGAGGTTGGCAGCAAACTTCAGTTGATTGATGTGATCTGATTAACGACATATTAATTTGTTCAGATACACTGAGACTGAGCTGTACTTTAACGTTTCGCCAAATTTGAAACTTTAATCTGAGATATGGCTCTTACAAAAACTGCTGCCTATGTGGTTTTCGCTGGAAAGTCACAAACTGAAAAACTCACGTGTGCTTAAATTGGGCTGTCAGTCTGTGACAGGCAGAAATTCACTTTGTTCGCTCCTTAGGAATGTTTTAGGTTCTGCATTTCATGTTGTATAATAGAGTCTTACTAGCAAAGTACTTGTGTTGCAAATAACAACATAAAACTTGCATGTTACTTACTTTATACAAGAGCCATTGTTTCCGACTATACCTGGACAAATTTGTGTAATATCAACTTCGAAACACACTTCAGAAATTCGCGACAACTCTTCGTTATTTTGATCAAGCTGATCGTCATCAACCTGGGGCATTTGTGATCTTTATTTTTCCAACCTCATCAAAGATGGAGGATTTTAATTCTGTTGAATGTTTCCATTTTAATTGATATCAACTTGTATATCTGATTTCTGTTAATATGTTCTTGAGAGAGCATTCTTGTTTCGTATTACGCATCTATTGTAACCATTAACTGCTCTGTGCTTGGGTCGAACGGCTTAGATTTTGTTGATATCTCGCTCTAATCGTACGTTATCTTTAGGGAAGATTTTGTAGGACATCGTGGTGATAAATTGCAGTTTATTTTACTGAAATGATCAATGAAATTGACAGCAATAGTATTTAGAATGGTTTTAATTTGCGCTCTTAAATTATTTTATCATCTTCGTATCAACATTTTAGTTTAATTTTATTAACTTTGTATTACTTTTCTCAATTCTCTTTCAGTTGCTCCATAAATCTTCTTTTTGTTTACATCTCAAACCACAAGGAAACAGCGTGAGACGAAAGTAAATTGAGTTAAAAAATATGGCTGCCAAAGCTCGACTGATAATTTCATACGTGGCGCTAGCATTTCTAGCAGGTCACGTTTGGACGAAAGGTAAGTTATCTACTGTTTACTCTGTGCATTAATCCTTCCTTTTGGAATGTTTTGATTTCTTATGCAAATCAGAGTCGGTGCTTTTACATTTGTTTATAGTTCTAAAGTTTAGCGAATTCCAGTGTTGGACAACTGCGAGAGTAATAATAACAAAAATGAAATACAGGCAGCTCATGTAACATATACATGATATTATTCATCACAATTCTTGACCTTCTCTTGTCAATCTTTGCGTAACCAATCCTTCTCAGCTCATGAAAAGCGTAAAAAGTTGCCGCCATATATAACATTAAATTGCCAAACATTTTTTAAAATCCCACACGACATTAACATTCTGAAAAGTCAAATATACTAAAGTCGTCTAATGATGGATACTTTTAGGCAAATCAGAAACCTTTTCTATTTTGAAAAAAAGTTTAGATTATAAATCTTCGACGTCTTGACTCTTGATCAGCACAAATCTTCACCAATCAAAGCGAAAAGAAATATCTTTTGATAAATCAGTCAGTATTGCTTTGATTAGCTGCCTAATGGCTTACTACACGTGAAATATGTGAGTCATAGCATAGACTCGTCTGCTACTCTAATATATTTTCGCATAGAATCTCCTCCGGTATTGTTAGAGCGGCGAGTGTTTATGGGATCCAATTAACACTTTGCAAAAACTGAATTACGCAAGACAAATCTATAACTTTCGAGCTGCAACTTTTAAAATATTTTTGCACGCACTTGACCAAACGCCCTCTGATGTGTGGTTTTAAATTCTTTTGATTTTGACTAGCTAATATTGTAAATGTAATGCAGAAAAAATGCACTTTCTATTTGTCCCATCTGAAGACGTGCGACAGTGGATTTTCCGACGCAATCTGTTCAGCAATGATCTTCCACGCACAACGCTGGATGTACCATGGAAATATTAGGGAGTTTTATACTGTACAACTTAACTTTTTCCTGTTCTAAACAATTTATGATGGCAAGATTGTGCTTGTCGAGCAACGTAGTTGATTCTGGCCAACATCTTGAGGTTCCGAAGAGGTGGCATCCGGAAATCGAGAACCGGAAATTTTGCTTTTAACACGTGACACCGACAACCTTTTTGAATTCCTTGCTTTCCTTGAAACATCTGTTTAACAGCTACAGGAACGTTTGCCAAATAGTGTTTTTTCCGTTTGAAAACGCGTAGCATATGCTATATTCGTGTTTGTTAGCTTTTTCAGTGCGGTGCAAGTGAATATAAAAATATTACATACGACATGATTTTTACTAGCTGTCAAACTTTATACCCAGTTAACCGCTCACTAAGCCATGGAACCACTTGCACGCCGGTACTGAATTTGTGAGTTTATCTTTCTGATCTACATCCCATAAGCGTTAGGCTTACAAAAACAAAGAGTAACAACTGCAAATTACTACATCAACAAAACAACGCTGTTGAGCTCTTTTTTCTTCTCCGTGGCACTGTCAATACTACAGGCTTATACCAATAACTTATTACCAGGTTGTCACCATTGCATGCGTATATAAATAACTTTTTTCCAGGAAATATTTTATCTGGCAAATTTTCTTTGAAAAATTGTCAACAAGTGAATTTGCAAAACTGATTAAGGTTTTAAAAATGTAGCAGGTAATGTTGCAAAGGTTTTACACTTTTAGTTTTAGATATAATTTAGATATGGGAAATTGTAAGAGGCCAATATAAATAAACGACAGTTCTGATCTTTAATCTGCAGAGACAGGCCTCCCTATGTCAGCGAGTTACTTCTTTATTTTAGATGCGTTCTTTTCAGAGAGCGCTTTGAATTTCGCAATAATGTCGGTTTATTGATAAAGAAACTGACCTATGACTTGAAAACCATTTTTGTTTAAAGAAAAAATATTTTTGCAACAGATGGTTTTTCGTCATTAAAATGTTGAGATGTAAAAAATGCCGCCATCGTTCCTAAGACCACTGATGTCACTGAGCCCACTGACCCTGAATAACTTGTTTGTTTCTTTCTATTGGCTTAAAATAATCAATTAAGACTGCAAAGGATCCGACATAAAAAGACCTTGATAAGTTGGGCCATCCCCACTTAAAATGTTTTGTCGAGTCGTCCGGCCAACACCCAAAGATAGCGAGCTTTGCAAAAAACAAACAAACAAAAAAACGATAACTATAAGCTGCTAGTTGCACATTTTTGTGAGACTTTTACATTTTGCTGTTAAATCGTGTCCCATTTCGAAGTTTCCACATTAGAAATAGATGATATCAATACTGTGGCATGAAAAATATCGCTTTTCCACTAACAGTGTCTTCAAAGTCACATTCCGGCTGTGGAGATGTCACATGTAAATCAGCATAAAGAAACCGGCGCGGCGTCGACTTTTGGTTTTTTTTTTTTTAGCGACGTCACTTAACCGCTTAGCGACTTTCAAAGAATTGCTCTGGTCGGTTATGAGCATTTCAAAAGATAAGTTGAAAAGAAAAAATCCAGGTATTTTTTCTACAAAATGCATTCTAAAGCAAACCATGGAGTGCCGTAATTCCTTTTCGGATGAAGATTTCGGCGGCTCATCAAGTACCGCTCACGTTTTTCTATCAAAAACGATTGTAAACAGAAAATATAGGCCTAAGATACCCCACAATAGTCAGTTCCAACAAGCTGTCATGTGCTGTAGTTTTGATATTAACCATTTTGTGCAATTGGTTTGGTTTATACCTTTCAAGATACACTTATTTTTATTTTTAACTTTTGAGAAAAACAGATATTTATGCATGGTCATTAGTTGTCTAACCCAAAATAATTTGGGTAAGAAATTGTTGAGTCACTTAGTATGTCGCGTTAATAAGGCCCAACCACAGTTGTCGATGGTTTACTCATTTTGAGTATTTTCAACACATTTATCGCAAACTCCACCGTAAGAAAAATGCTTTTTTACATAGGAATAAGATCTTAATGTGAATGAATTTACATTCAGACTTCAGTTTACTTTTAAATTTTGTTTCCAATTTGCGTGGCCTTGTGTTCGGTTTTTCTTCCTTCATCCTTGTCTAATTAAATTAGATTAACACTCCAACTCATTGAATGTTATGTAATTGGAAAGTTTTAGAACTACAGTTTAAAAACAAAAATTCAATGAAAAAATTGTACAAAAACAAAATTAAGCGCAAATATTTTTATTGCAGGGTGAAAAAAATTCCTGTTTCAGTTGATACTTTTGCGACCATGTTGTTTCTTATTTGCAGCAAAGGAAGTAATTTCCAAACATATCGAATCATTATAATGAATGACTTGATTAATCACATTTAAACTTTAAACAGCAAATTTGTATCGTTTAAAAAGCCTTCCATTCCGTTGCTAGCGCGGTTTTTTTTTCTCCCTTCTGGAAAATGCTCTGATTTCAGTCACGTCAGTTTATATATCTAAAGAGGTCAGAAATCCGAAATGAAACTATGCGCTCTGAAACTCTTTCTAAGTTTTTTGGTGTAGTATGATCCAAATATTAAACTTAGTTGTCATCAATTTGAATGAGTTTGGAATAAAAGGAGCTGGTATTTTTCTTTGAAAACCTTTCCCGACTATCCAATTGAGTTGTTTTCATTTAAGGTTCTACATTACACTTTTCTATTTAAAAATAAGAAGCTGTAAATTTTGCCGAGACTTAATGTTCTTAATTTTTTGGCGACTTCAGCCTCAATTTGTTCTTTAATTGTTCTTATTTCTGTGAGAGGTTTTTATTGAAGAAAAACAAAGTAGAAACAAAGTATTGGAAAATGAAACGCCTTGCTCCACACGTGTGTACAACTGAATTTAGAAAGTAGCAGTACCTTCACTGTTTTTGAGCAGTCTTTTGGGCTCCGATCTAGATCACAGATCTAGATTACACTTTTAACGTCAACATATACAGTAATGGATGCAAATAAAAGATTTGGTTTTTAGTCACCGAACCTCATGAACTTGTTTTTAAATTGTTCTTAAATTTTGGCCACTTTTAGTCTCGTTGTCCTTTGTAAAGTTTTTCTTATAAAAATAAAATAAAATAAAATAAAACCTGCGTGCACAGACCTTTAATAACTGGCGGGTATTTTAAAATTGTTTGTATTCAAATTTTCCTGACTAGCCTCGTTCTTGAGGTAAAAAAAAATCAAAAGAATATGTTATCCCAAACGATGCGAAGCAGGCCTATTTGAATGAAAATAAAAGAATATTTTAAAAAATAGCATAACGACGGCTCGCAGCACGCTTTTTGAACGTAGGGAGTGAGTCTTTGTGTAAACCTTTTATAAAGCTAATTTCGGACTGACAGTAAACTGTATCAATGATTTGCTATCTGAGCGAACTAATCATAGCTACGAACTTAGAAATCCGAGAATGCTGCCAGTGCAGAACTATATGTTTTGTGAACAGTTATTGCCTTTTTTCATCAGAAAATGGGATTTTAATAAATTATTTCTGTTTTCAAATTTTTAACAGTTTTGTAAACTTTCCTTGAGTTTTTTTAATTTCAGCTTTAGTGACTGATAATTGCAAAACAAGTTTAATAAAATTATATTGTTATTGTTATCATGGTTTTTTCACTGCCCTTTAAAAGAGTAACTTTTCTGCTGTATTTCATTTATCTTTCGATGGGAACTGAGTGGTTTTTGCAACTTCTCTCCAACTGTGTGAAAGAAACTGAATTCTACGGCCATCTGTAGATTGTTCAAAAACGTTTACTAAAAAGCTTTCATTTGAGCCACGTCATTTACCAAACCAGTTGATGGATGTATTACACCGTCCATTATTGAAGATTTGTGTGCTTAAGAGATTTTGTTTTCACTGGAGTTGCAAATTCCGATACTAGCTGAATATTTCAACTACTGAATAAAGATAGTGCTTAGTGTTTTGAATGCACCCGTTGGAATGCAAGCGGTTAATTGCCAGTTAAACTTTCGTTTTCCCTCACAATTGAGTTTTTTAAAACACCTGATAACGATAAAACAAGCAAACTATAATGGGTATACCAAGTGCTCCATCCAAAACCTAAGATCCTTGACAATCAGTTTCATCAACCGGAGCCGCCGTCGGCGGGACAAATTGATTGATTAGATTTTAATAGCTCTTTCAAATGTACATTTTTACTCAAAGATTTAAGAGATTTACAATCCAAACCGAAAAATTCTGTCTGACAAAAGTTTTTCCTATCTTCTTTAAGGATTGCAAACGTTTCTAAAGCAATAAAAATTGCTTAGTTTTGTCCTAAATCAGTGCGTGACGTTACTTTCCTAAAATAATAATAATTGATCGCTTTGTTGCCAAATGGGTTTTTGGATCGTGTGAAGGTTGAGAAAATGCTGTGGTTTTCCGACAGAGTTATACGGAGGTGTCACCGCTACTAAACAGCTTCCGAGTTTTTTTTGGACATCAATTTGATACAAGATCTTATGATACTAAATTTTTGTTAAGTACCTCATTCGGCGGATAATGAAAAACACAACACTAAATGTAACAGAAATCGAGTATTTGCCTCAACCCCTTTTTAAATGATGTTTTATAAAAAAGCTAAAAAATTGATTTGATTCTAACATGGATCTTTTGATAATCAATACCTCAACATATTCGAAAAAGATAAAGAGGTTTTTCAATGATAGAAACAGCTCAGGTTTGAACTGATAAACAACTCTTTTCCATGGTGTTAAACTTAATTTAAATGTCTGAACTCTTTTATACCTACATTAGTGTTTTTATAGGAAATATCTAGACGCCTCAAGTAAGAGTATTCTACTTCGTTTCTCAGTTGAAAACATGATTTGCAGCCAAAGTAGTATTAAGGATCGCTGTCAAGAAATATCAGAAGACTGAGGGCACTAAAAACGCTTTGGTTCAAAACCACACACATTTCAATCCGTTTAGGCCTTCCGCCCACGTCCACACCAAACGCCTATCAGTGTTTTTATCGAAAACGCATCCGTTTTTAAACACATGCATAGAATGTTTTGGTCAACAGACATTTGAAAACACATCAAAACGAAACGACGGGCGCCATCCGGACCACGTAACTGGAGAACGAAGCGCCTATTGGCTAACCATCTTATAAATACAAAACTGTTCAACGGTTTTCAGCTTCCCAGTGTGGATATTTTTAAAATATTCCAAACTTTAGCGTTGACTTAAGTCAGTCGATTCTTGTATGATGCAGCACATTGTAAGATGTACATGCTTTTTTTTAGAAAAACAACTTTATAAGAACAACGAGGCTCAAATTTGCCAAAATTTAAGAACAAGCTCAGGCTGATGCTTGATAACTAGGAAAGTTTTTGTGGTAGAAAATTGACTTAAGCTTAGCGATAAAACATAAAAAAGATTCACTGTAAAGACTGCTCAACAAACAATGAAGGTAGTTCGCCTCTAAATTCAGCCGTAC